>BEXV01000639.1:137153-169108 GCA_003118195.1 Hemicentrotus pulcherrimus | reverse complement strand
CTCCTTCTCGTTCCTTTTCTCCTTTCCTCCTCTTTCTTCTTCTTCTCCTAATTCTTCTTCTACCTCATGATCTTACTTCTACTTCTTCTTCCACTTCTTCGTCTTCTTCTTCTCCTCCTTTCTTCCTTTTCTTCATCAATCTTAATTATCATCATCATCATCATCTTCGTCATCGTCGGCATCGTCATCACCAGCCATATCTTGTTCTTTTTTTTCTTCAGTGTCAAAAGCATCGTTAAGACCTTTATTATCAAACAACAACGTCATATAATCATCCTCATCATCATCATCGTATTCATTGTCACCTCCAGCCATAATCTTGTCCTTTTTTCACTATCAAACTCATCGTTAACATCTTCATTATAAACAACAACATGCATATCATCGCCATCATCGTCATCACCATCATCATCATCATCATCTTCATCGTCACTATCATCTTTATCACTGTTGTCATCGTCATCATCGTCATCACTATCGTCATCATTATCATCATTATCATGATCATCCTCAACATCGTTATTATCATCATCGTCACTATCATCATCATCATCATCATCATCATCCTGATGTCACAATGACCCTCTTGCTCACGTTGACAAGCTTAAGAAATATTACAACCAGCTTAATAATCACAATTCAATCCATGT
This sequence comes from Hemicentrotus pulcherrimus, assembly GCA_003118195.1. Taxonomy (NCBI): domain Eukaryota; kingdom Metazoa; phylum Echinodermata; class Echinoidea; order Camarodonta; family Strongylocentrotidae; genus Hemicentrotus; species Hemicentrotus pulcherrimus. The sequence continues at coordinate 168,458 of BEXV01000639.1, read as the reverse complement.
CATATAATTTTTTTCATTTAAGTTAATTTTAATTTAGATCCGTAGTACTGTACAGCAGGTAGAATGGGGGGAAACAGTGAATCTTTCTATACACTCAACCAAGAATATAACCATCACAAATTTTATACAAAAAAACCGACTGCTCTCAATGTCTTTTACGGAGCTAGATCACTATGTCATCTTTACAATGCAAAGTATATACACATTCAATACACTTTCCCTTTACTCATCACAATAAATATATCACATGACCATTCTATGAATGGAGAAACAACACAGAAAACTCAATAATATCATCATTTCACAAAATATTACTTTATACTGGTATACTATCCATTCACTAATTTAAAAACACAGTTTTAAAAACATTTATCGTTAGCGATAGGAAAATAGACAGATTTTAAACATCTTTTGAATAGTGACACACAAAAAAGATCTTGAGATAATATAACCATTTTTTTTTCTCGGATTCATTACAAAAAGTTTGACTTTCCGTTCAAAACGAGTTGGAATGTTGATTTCGTTTTAGGAAAAATATTAGTATAAATTCCCTAAACAACAGACAGTTTTCTCTATAAGAGCTAAACATGATGACAAGAATATAACCACAAATTGTATTTCATGGTTTCTTCAATATCCTTGTTCGTTTTGTTAAAGATAACTCTTTCTAATGATTATCGTCACATAGATACATTATCATCTATTAATAATTACTCCAAAGTATTACGCCGATTTTAAATCAGTTTAATTTTAATAGATTCAATGTACGTATGAGATTGTGCGTAGATAATTGTTACTGTGACTATTGCACACGATGATGAATTCAACTGGGGTTCGTGGTTGCTATAGCTATAATGCTGATTGCAATAAACTGGAAAACGTTTGAGTGTTTTTTCCACTAAATTTATTTTAGAATTTTGTAAGGATAGACTAAACGATTGAATTTCCTTTGTATGGGTATGTACTAACAACATTGTGGCGACTGGCGAGATGCGAGGCAGACTTCAAAAGAAGGGTTGAAATTGCACGGAATCTGGCAATGAAAGAACTATTTACAGCAAGAAAGGTGAAAATTAAACTTATAATGAGACTTAAAGTTATAAAATCGCTGTGTCTGGTCTGTTCTATTGTATGGAGCAGAAATGATTACATTGCATTTTTAAAGGATAAATGGAATAATTACAGATGTTTTTACTCATTGTGGCATATCATGCATATATTAACCTGCATTCAGGATGGCTTCACGCGTACTCATTTTAGCACTGGCATACAATGAAAATACCAACGACCATGAACAGTGGAAAGAGTCCCATTTTATGATGTTATAGACATGCATAGGTCTTGACACTTTATTTGGTCAGCGTTGTTCGAAGAACACAATAAAGCCAGCAGTGGGGATGGTCTTTTAAATGCTCTTTTGCTGAAGTCCAACTCACTTAGCCTACACACCGTCATCGCTTTTATCATGCCTGATTTAACGTAAGACTGTGAAAGTCACCCCAAAGATCACTTTAGGTGTAAATGATGATGATGGGGATTATTGGGACATAATTGTACTTTTCTGATATCATGTGCTGTTAAGAAATGACAGCGCATTGAATTCAAACGCGTCCTGCAATACCGCGTTTCTGTATTCCTCTCTCAAAGCTCGGTCGTAATCATATTAGAAGTATTGTGCTGCGGCGAAAGAAAGAAATCATGGCATTTTCTACTCGACTGGGATCACAAATGTCAACGAAACATGTTATTAGACAGCGCCAATGTTAAGTTATATGAGCCATTATTAATGCTATTAACTCCTTCAAATGCGATCATAAGGTTTTAACAGCTCTTTGCCTTATTCGAATAGCGAGACTTCCTCTGCCGAGAGGAATTATACTTACAATTAAAATGTCTGAAAGTACAAATTAAACGACAAAAATGACAATAACAAAACTTCAAGAGAGTTTTAATTTGAATGAGAGCTTCTAGCCTAAGTCATTACGTACCTTGCCACCTTATAATTATTCTATTTTATTTTGTTCGAAGGCTGTAAAACTTCCTTTACCATTATTTTACTATTTTTAACCCTCTTTAAAAAAAACTTAGAGCATTTTACGCATCGCTTCCTCCGTTCTTAACCTGTTTGTGGTATTGTCGTTATTGACATTTTGTTCCTTCAATTTCATCATGCTTTCAAGAAATAATTGTGACACGTATGGCTTGAAAGCTTTGTATGACTCCATTAAGTTTCAATTTTGATGTCACGTTGTGCCACGCATCGTGTTTAGAATACTTTGAGGATCTAATCAGATAGCCATGTTTTATGTCTTACCCCCCGCCCCCCCCCCCACCGCCCCGCCCAACATTTCGTTTTTCTTATGTTTTGATTAATCTCGTGGGGTATTAACATGCAAATAATTCAGCTTAATAATTATGCATGCAAAGGGTTAAGAAACTCTGCAGATTGAAAACGATTACGACTGGAACTAACAAAAATGAATGGGCGATCCATCTAACTAAAAATGGGCCTATTAAGAAAGTTTTCAAAAAATCGAGAAAACACGATACGTCACGCCTTCAAATATTCTGATACAACATACATGTATAACATCATCAAGGTGTAATGTAATGATAAAATCTAACCCGAAATATTCAAATAAGTAAAACTGCGGATGAAGCCAAAGAAAGAGATTTCAAGATGATTTTACTGTCTGTCATTCGCTAACTTTTCACTTCCTTACTATTAAAATAATATCTATGAGCTCAAATTAGATCCGACTTTCAATTTGATTATTTCGAAATGAAATCTGAGCTATGACTAGAAACATTCATGCACGAAATCATTTGAATTAACGGTAATTCAAAAATTCTGTCTTTAGTCAGAATGTTTTCTCTTTATTAAAACAAAAACACAGTCATCTCCTCGCCTTTTAAATCATGGAGAATTTGATTGATTTGTTTCTTCTATAAAATTATCTTTGAATGAATGATAGTAATTGTATCGCACATAAACAATGATGAATGCTGAGTTCGAGATCTTAGAGGGTGATACATTGCTTATGACGCAAACGACGAAAAATGGTGAGATGTTTTCGCCGTCAAAGGCGTGAATTAGCAGTCCACTGTTGAGGCTTGTATCGAGAACTTGTTGTTGAAAACATGATGCAAATAACTACATTGTCAATTAGTTTGGATCACTAATGAAAAAGATATAAACGAAATATTTTGACACTATCGTAAAACGTCTATGTTTCTTCAACGAGTCGTCATAATGTTTCATGAACAACGGTGAAACCAACCACCATAGTCTTTAATCTCTGTCACTGAAGATCCATCGCATTCAATCAGCCGTCATCATCCCCGACGTCGTCGGCTGGTTCGTTGAGCCAGAACGACGACGCGGAGGTCAATGAGAGTGAGGATGAAGCGGTCGAGGAGTAAGTGGCAGATGGCTGACGTGCTGCTGCAGACCGTGCAAGAAGAGGCGGGGGAGTACGGGACGCTGGCCCGCTTGTAGCCCGTACAATCCGTCAAGATTCGACACGATGCCCTGTGTTGGGTGGTAGTAGAATGGCGGTGCAAAGAGCCGCTGCATCGAAGCCGAATAGTTCCCGGCCTCGGCTAACAGCTCCAGACCAACAGCCGTCTGTCGCTTCCATTTCGTCCTACAAAGACAGAGAAAATGAAAAGACTTGTTAAATATCATTTTCCAAAACAAACAAAAATCATTTGATAGAACCATTTTCAATTAAAAGTGGTTAGGTGGTCCTCAGTCACGATGATTGACGTATTGATGTGATTTCAAATATAGTTTTTTCAAACATTTATCATTCGGTTTATGAAGTTCAAAGTTATTTTTGTTTTCTTAAAACTCATTAAAACATAAATACGTTTAATCATCGAAATTGGATCAGAAGTAAACTGATTATCGACTTATCGTGTGCAAAACGCTCACAAAATGTGTAGTATTTTAGTGAAGAAATAACGTAATGGTTACAACAACAAAAGTAAGGAAGGAATGTGGCTCATGGGGTACAAATTTTTCGAAAATGTTGAAGCCTAGCCTAGAAAATGAATTAAAGCACAACTACAAGAACAAATTGTAGATATTAATAGATCACAAGAGATATAGAAAGATAAAGATGTACAAAATAACAGCGGGATTTGGGATAGATGTAGAAGGAAGAGAGAGAGATTTAACATACATGAGACCTATATCATAATGCCAGGATCTAAAGGATCCAAAGTCCGACCCCAAAGTACATCGACTTGTCATACTTTTTGCTTAATCAAAAAATACTTTTTTTTTCTTAACTCCCGCTTTATATCCGAAAAATTCGGAAGAAGAAAAGGCGCAGGAAATGCTTATGGGGGTACATTGTTTTTGTTTGTGTTACCCGTTATTGTTATCGAGGCGTAAAGTAATTGTACCCCCGACGGCCTTTTCAAAGATTTAGAGCACGTTTTTGTTCCCCGCTTAAACCCTGTTTTCGACGATTGTTGCGCCCTATTTTGCACTTGAAAATCCTTTGCAATCGTTGGGAAAGACCCCCCTCCCTTTCTTTTACCCTCTCTCTCTCTCTGTTTCCATTAATCGCATAAACCTCAATTTTGTCGCTTGCCTGTTTTTGAAAGAAACGATTTGTGACCCAAAATTGTGCAGCATGGCAGAAAAATAAAAAAACACAACTGGTTAACCGACATTACTGATCGTAACAATGCACACCAAATGGGGGGGGGGGAAACAGCATGCATGCATTGAAATCATACACGCTGTGATCTGCTGCCTATATACTAACGATAATTGTCTTTCTTGCATTTAAGTTGAAGTTTTATATGCATTGAGTGATTTACTAATTGGATATCCAGTTGAGATAGAAAACTTTTATTATATCATTTATCAATCATGTTTAATTGGATGGAATTTAATTGCGGTTCAATAAAAAGGAACTTCCAGTCTTTTCAGGAAAAATTAAATAAATACAATTATTCTATAATAGTGTATAAAAAAAGAGCTGTCCGCTTTGTCATGTTTTTCAAAGGGGGTCATCAAAATTATTTTTACGAGGTGTCAAATATAATATCCACTACATTTTTGTATTGTGGTATCTGTTAAAAGTATAATTTTGTATCAAGTTTATAATAGCAAGTAACATTAATATTATTATATCCGGTTTTAGTTCTATATTATGATGTGCGTGTGTGTTTCATACAGTAGGCTTGCGGGTGCACCATGTGTGAGAGAGAGGGGGGATTGAGGAGTCCTGAAAAGGACTCTCGGTAATCTTTATTGAGGGTGTGTGTGTTGTGTAATGAATGATTTCAATATTAATGATTACTTATGTCATGACATCAAATGTTCTTAATACTTTTAATACAGTTTATTTTGAGAGTTAGCTGTCATAATTTAGCATTAACAAGAACTAAAGAGAATTATAATAATTGTTTTAAGTGTATCATGTATTGCTGGAAGGAGAAAGCCCAACAATGATTAAGTTTCTTGGAATGGGAGTTAATAGAGACTTCCGATTCAACGATGTTGAAAAAGTAATAAATAGCTGTTCAGCTTTACAAAATAATCCTTCCTTTTTTTCTCACTTTCACCGTTTCATTAGATATTTATTACTATTGAAAGGAGGAAAGAACTAATCCGGAAACTTTAAGGTCATTTTCCCAGAGGAGGAGAGGGATTGAGAGCAGAGAGAGAGAGAAAGAAGAAGATGAGAGGAATAGGGACGAAGTTTGGAAGACTAGTACAGGATGGAGTGTGGAAGAGAATGTACAGGATGGTGAAAAGGGCGGAAAAGGTGATTTTTTTTTGTTACAGGTTACTGAATAATCTTAGACAATGCTTTATATAACAGAAGTATAGATATTAGACAATAATCACATCATGGACATGATGAAGAAAACCGTGGATTAAAAGGTAATGATACTGAAGGGCTAAAGCCTCGCTCTGGGGTATTTTAAGTGCAGAGAGAAGGTGTGAATGAGGAGAGAGGAAGAGAGAGGGGTGAGAGAAAAGGGCGAAAAGGAAAGATAGAGAGAGAGAGGGAGGGGGAGGGAGGGAGCGGGATGATGATCTCAAAATACAAGGCGGCGGAAAAGAAGATGGAACGAAATCATCTTCCTTCGAATAATGAGCTGAGGGTATTCACGTAAGACACAGAACAGAACATAATCAAAACTAGATTTAGAAGGAGAAAAAAGGTCGTATAGATAGCCGTCCATAAAAAAAGGTTTATTCGTATCAATACGGACAATGAAAAAACAGGAACCCCCTCCTTTAGTAAGAAAAATACTTCCTTCCAGTCAGATGATTAAGAGTTACGCTCACAATACCGTCAAGCGGTTCATGATTATAAATCGCTCCAAGCCTCTATCGGCAGTCGAAGACTTAAGAACAGCTTCGGGCCATATTGATTGTATTGTGGATACACGCCTCGAATACGGAAAAACGATGACGCGCTCTGAAAGATTTCTAAAAAGCTATCGTCAATCGCCAGCGTACAAACGCATAAATATTGAAGTAGTTCCGCTACGGAATCTTTTAGAAAAATCCTGATTATTCATTCATACTCACTAAGAGTATTTGACAAATAGCAGCATTTGCCTCAGAGTGTTTCCGATTGATATAAAAGATACATTTATCCCTTTCCTCATCTCCTCTTGATTCCTTTCCTCTTTTTTCCTCCTCCTCTCCTCCCTTGCATGCTTCCCTTTTCCTTCTCCTTATCTATCCTCTGCCAGTGTCACAGAAAACGTTTGATTTATTGAATTTGAGATTCTTTTAAAAATTAAATTTGTCCGCGTTCTACTTATTTCGAAAATCCGATTGCATTTGTACAGTGATTTATGCATTACATTTTGTGTGTTTTATACATTATATCGTAAATAATATTCGAGAATAAAAGTGGATAACAAACAAATATATATTTATCACGATTGATGCATTGCGCCCCAGAGTTAAAGAGCGCCAGCTCCGTTCGAAGTCTTCATTGACCCATCTTCACCAAATCTCTCATCGATCGCTACTCTCTGTAAACGCGATGAAACTTTCCAAGATTTTTCTTTTCCGTTTTGAATGATTTTCTTCTTGACTTTTTTTGTTGGCCATTCACTGTGTTAATTCGCATAGTGGCATAACAGTTGAGGTAATTCGTTTTAGATGCGTAAACACATCACTGTCGCGTCGTTGAATCTAGCGATATCAACCTAAACTCATCGAATCGTTTGTCTCCCATCTCTAACAAAGACTGATGAATACGATGAATATTGAATAGGAGAGATAAAGATCTTTGCGACGTCTACTGCATTTTGTAGCTGGATGCATGGTTAAACAGCAGATCAGTGAATATGATAGGAGTAGTTAGAGGAATATATTGTTTCAAAACGAATCGGTACAAAAAAGGAGAGAGGAATGTGTGAAACGAGAGGTAAAGGTGTTTGCGCAACAAAAAGTTGCACATTGCAGCCCTGTCATTTCGGCGCTCTACTGATATTAGTTTCCTCTGCTTGATGAATAATGTTAAAGCATAATTATGTCTTGCAGCGTTCTATAATAACTAATATTGTTCTGTTCGACTGTTTGTAAATTGCTTTGGCTCAACGTGAAGTCAAGTAACGTATATAGAATGAATGGGCGCGGCATAGAACGGACGCGTCTTTTGGGGCATGCGTAAAATTCAGGTGACTTTATTTTATCCGAATGACATGTACAGTCAAACCTGCTTTAGTGACCACCGGTCTACAAAGGCCGCATTTGTTGCTTCCCTTGAAAATGGTTTCTCATTGAATCATGTACTAAAGGAACCTGTCTACAAAGACCACCTGTCTACAAAGGCCACTTTTTGTGTTTCCCTTGGGTGGTCGCTATAGACAGGTTTGACTGTAATATGTAAAGCTATAGGAATGTCTGAAAATCAACGTGAACTCACCTCCTGTTCTGATACCACGTCTTCACCTGGGTGTCTGTGAGGGTAAGACTAGCTGCTAGCTCCATACGATCCTGTACTGAGAGGTATTTCTGTCTTTCGAAGCTTCTCTCCAGTGTGTTGAGCTGATGATCGGTGAATGCTGTTCGGGCCTTGCGAGGCTTCTTCGACTTGCTGCCCGAACCGTCAGTCTCTGAGTCATCAGGGTCCCCATCTGAGAGAGAGAGAGAGAGAGAGAGATGGGGATAGAGAGAGAGAGGAAGAGAGCGAGAGCGATAACGAGAGACAGACAGACAGACAGAGACAGAAACAGAGATAGAGGGGAGGGATTTTAAAGAGGAGAGATTTGGGGACGTAGAGAGAGACAGAGAGAGAGAGAGAGGCAGTGAGAAAGAAACAGAGAGAGAGGTAGAGAAGACAAAAGTGGGGGATAAAAGGTAAATAGAATTATATTAATTATCAATATTAAAATTATATCGTTACATGTTAAGGTTTCACCCTTTTACAATAAAATGAGTATTTTGGTGGGTGTCAGTTTTTGTCGTCATCAAAGCTATTATGAAACAAAGTATATCAATTGTGTTTGATAATAAGTCTATTGAATTGAATGTCATAATATCTCCGTAGAGCACCCGGCAAAAATTGAAATTTTAATACTATTGAATCATCTATGAATCGTAAATACTCATCAATTATTCATTAATAGTTCATGCCGACATTATCTTGGCTTTTTATCTGTCTATTACAACAACAAAAAACCAATGTCTGATAATAAAAAAAAAGCATTTTCTAAAAATCACGCATTAGGACAGTTAAATGGCTACAATCAGAACACTATTAATTTTGTTTCGATTGTTATCTCGACACTTCATGAATTTCACAAGCAGATTAAGTTTTTGAAGAGCATTTTAAATATGAATAAATTCCATGTGGGTTCGAGTAATTTCTTATCTCGATAAAGAATGCGTGTATTCTCATCGCTTTTAAAGATGATGAGCCGTAATCTTAAAATCTAAAGATGGGGTTGCAATTCGTTTTATGATAAACGTAGTATTCATCCTTTCGCGCGAGACGTTTACCGTATGGGATAGGGGAAATCGTTAGCATGGTATTTTCTAGGGAACAACTTTATCACAATTCTGTTGGGTTTTTGGTTTCTGTTTTTTGTTGTTCATAATATACCCATATAGTTATATTCAGTTTGAATACGCAAGAGAAAAGTGGGGTTGTATGATCGACGCAACCTTGTGTTAGTATACGCAGCATTGGTGTCCAATAATAAGCTTTACATCGTACTTAATTAAGCACAGGGCTTAGACAGCAGCTAGGTAATTCCCTTCATTATCGTGATACGGTGAGCAATCTTAATCAAGTATAATAGCTTAATTGCTCAGCGATTAAGAGTCGGTTGTCTAACATTTCACCGCCATCACTTACACGGCAATTACCGTCATCGTGTTAAACACTCAGTAAACCGTGTTAATCTCGAATTAACAAATGGGCATCTTATGGGGTTCATTTGCAACCATAATTTATAAAGCGGCAGGAAAGAAATTATGAAATAATATGGTTATCCTCTTCGTAAAACGCGTAAAAGAGACTCGCGCTTTTCAGGTTGCGTTTGGAAACAGATCCATGCTTCTCTTGGATATCGTATCCTGATCTATCGAAGCAATTAAGACGTTCAGGAGGGCTGGGTCGTTTTGAGAGTTCAGGAGATTTTAATAACCCTATTTAGCATTCCGATATGACATATCGGAAAGTCACGCTCTCTAACCGGCAGTTCATTGGCTTAATATCGCGCCCATTATCCTCATCCTGGTTGAATTTGGAGAGTTTAAAGCGTTTCTCTAACGACCATGATTTGTCATCATTTTGATGGTGTTTACTCTCCCAACGACACCCACAGGTACCCAGGCCCACAACGGAATGACTGAACGATCAGAAGAAAGTTATTTTCTCTTTTTTTTTCCTTTGGCGCTTTGCGACCGCCGTACGCACTCACTAGCTCCTCGGCTCCCTTCGCCTCGTTAGCCAGTAAATAATGCATTCACAAATTGGTATTAATACTCATGGATCAGAAAATATCTTTTAGAGTCGGCTCACGATCTCCAGTCTTGGGTAAAGAAGGAGAAATCTCTTTTCTTGGTGTTTAAAAGGTTAATTTATGATGGGACCCTTTGCCGCTTAACGAGCCAAGAGCGTGTTATTCTCTTAAGAGCGCTTTGTGGGTGGTGTTATGAATTGAATGTTTGCATTGGAATGAATTCGACACGGGGAAGTGGGGAATACACTGTATGCTATCTGAATAAATATTAACCTGTAAACTATGATTTCTTTGATATAGAGTGAACGAGCTTTTCTAAGAAAAGCATACGTCTTCATTTCAAGTTAGAACTGCCAATAAAAACACTACCCGCTGCGTCTTTATAGGCATGCACAGTAATATAAGAAAAGAAGAAGATGGCATCGTAAGGCTATTAATGATTTTTTAATGTTTTTGTTTTTCTATTTTCATTCTCTTATTGTCTTTATTATCTTGTTAACCCATTGGCTTTTATCTTTTAATATGACAATTTTATATTCACCTTGAAACATCAATGCGGCTGCGCAACATAATTGCACTAATAATATTGACCTGTAACAGCACATTAATCAGGCTAGACTATTATATATATTTGTTGGCTTTTGTGAATAGGGAATATAAAGACTTAATAGTGGTGATGTTTCTTTTGTCTGCGAGGACTGTGATGTTTTTTTTTTAATAGAAAAGCAAAGAAAATGGCGTGAATTATTAACGCAGCTTTAAACCTAATCTAAATGATTAGACTAATTCATGATGAAGTTGAGATCAGAAAAGAGTCACATTAAGCAATATTGGCTCAAACTTTTTTGTTAAAGAACGGTAATGAAATGCTAGGTACCTGTGCACCGTAGTAGGAAGTGGGTCGTTCTTTTGACACGATGGTGTGTTAAAGCCGCGCGAACCCCTAACGCCATACATGGCAAGAAGTCGCCCCAGCGCGGCCGGCGTGCGACGTGTCGAACAGCGCGACGCTTTTCACACACGCTCCACCGCTCCAAATAATAATAGACATATCCCGAATGGGGAGGAAAAGATGATTGCACCCGCTTAACATATCTAATTACGAGTGATTAGTGCATGAGCAAGGAATTAAGCTTATTGATTCGAGATGATTAAACCGAATGAAGAATATTAATACACGCCGATTACGTTATGTATGTATGAGTAGTGCAGTGTTTGTGCAGGCAGCAGTAATTTTAATTGTGTTACCCTACCAATTTCACATATTACATCTTGCGGAATCACCGCTGGTGATATTTGTTACGCATTTTCTCGGTCCTGACACTCTAATCGACAGCCTACGGCGCAATTGTTCTTCAACATCAATTTTTATCAAAGCGGTGATTCCAGCAGATCTAATATGTGAAAGTCATATTATTATTTATTAGGAGAGAACATTACCCCATTGTATCTTTTAATGATGTAAAAATAAAGATGTTGGGTTTTTTCTCGAGACAATGACAACTTGAATTAACCTAACTTAAACGAAAGGGACAAAAGACCCCAAAATGTAAAATATTAAATTTACAGTACTATCCCTTCATTCGTGATCATAAAATGATCATAATTTTTGTTCATATTCATAACAAATTATGAGGCTTTTTAGTGGTTGTTACGTCATTATCAACGTCATATAGAATTTAATCATCGTCTTAATCGTCATCGAATCGACACCGTCAGCCTTATTTCAAGTGGCTTGATTTTAATGTGATCAATTTAGGTTATTTTCGTGTTTCTAATTAGGCCTACCAAATTAGTATTTAATCTTCACAAGATCAATACAAAATTGATTTCAAAAGGAAATCAAACTCCTCGCCCTTTCTTCTCTCTTACATAGACTGCATCCAATACAGATAAGCTTAATATAAAACCTGCACAATGTCATGTTATTTCTAAAGACAATATTTCATGAGATCAAGTCAAAAAGTTTATTTCAAGAGGGAAACACAGAACTCATCGTCTCTTTTTCTCTCCATAATAGTGCATTATAGATTAGCCTAATCAGTATTAAAAATTCTTCTGAATAAAGTTTGATGGAACACATTAATAACAACAAAAGCAGGTACCGTGCAAATTACAAGGTCAAATTAGTGTATTCTTTTCACCAATAATTTCATTTCCATGATGAACATCATTGTTTATTCCATTCACCCATTGTACAATGATGTTACGGATGGTAAATCGGACAAGAGAAGGGGGTTTTGTGCTCGTTATTTTCTCTGTGCCTCCCGCCTCCAATCCCTTTTCAAGAGAAATTATATGTATACTTCAAAGGATGATTAAAAAAGACGAAAATCATTTGGGAAGAAAACAAAAGGCATAAGCTTCATTATGTCGTGTCAAAGAAACAAGCCAAATCAACGTGAAAACTCTTCATCTTTTCATGTTTCATGAATCTAGCCCACTAAGTCTAATTATGGAATATATCATAATGATTGACTGCGTATGAGGGGCGTATTTAGTAGAGAAAATGGGGGGGGGGTCCACCTCACCTTATTCGAAAGATCCACAAGTAAATTGTTAGTATGCATTATAATTTCAATCAGTCATAATAGGGGGATCTGCAGGGGCACTTGTTATGATCACTTAATTTTCAATCTATTGTATCTTAACGAAAGAAGTCCTTATAAGCTACATCATTACCACAACCTATTTTCCTTTAATCAAAATATTCTTGATAATTATATAAACTTTGGTAATAAACTATTGTTACCGTGACGGTGAGTTATCTTACATTCTTGTTAAACCACTGTAAGACGTATTTCAATAGACCAAGATATTTCCCAATCATCAAAACAATGAATAATAAATACTTTTTGTTCAATATTATGATTAAAACTTATAAAGCATGCATCTTTCGTTGCGGACAATGATTATGTATTCCCCAGAATAAGTCGATGAATATTAAAGGCATTGTTTGGACATAATGATTGCTGATGAGCTGGCTCCTATTATCCTCAACATGTATAGCAAACCATGGGGAAGATTGTTCGCTGATCAAAACTTTTCTAAAAGAACTTCATCAGCACTATTAGTTATTTTCATGTTATCGCTAATGATGTGTAATGACGTATAATACTCGGACGGAATTAAGTATAAGCTTGAACTATGCTTATCGACCTTCGATACCTGGAATGTGAACAATGGGTATTCTTTTGATGTAGTTGGGATAAAAGATAAGTTTCAAGGTCTCATCTTGTCAAATTTTACCCTCCATCGGAGATGAATGTGGGTAGAAAATCATCATTAGGGTGCCAATTATGAAGGGACAATGAGCAACAAGGGGAGGATGAAACTCAGACTTAGGACATTAGTTACAAAAAAAATTAATGAGCCAATGTAAAGAATGGAAAAAAAAGATGAAATAAAATTTTTCTTTTTAAATATAAAAAACAAATTATAACAATCCTTACTGAATTTAATTATTTTTTCTTCAACTGGATGACAAGATTTTGAATGTGAGATGTCAGGGTATGATGGATGAAAATATCAAATTAGACAATTAATTTTTAACCAATAAGCAACAAAACTGGTTGAATTTGGGTCCTCAAGAACGAAGAAAAATATCAGTTAATAACAAAAAAAGAACTTTATTACATAAGATTTTTTTTAATCATTAATGTAATTTGTCATATTTGCTATTTATCTCTTATCATTTGCTTCCAACAATATAACATTTGTAATGGGAAAACTAAAATCAAGAAACAAGACAGATATTCAAAGAAAAGGGAATACTGAGTTGCTCTGAGATTAGACAAAATATAATTGAGATTAGTTTAAAGCTATTTCTAACAATTGTGATTATCGTATATCAACCCATGCCGCAACTATTTTCATCTATCATGTATTTCATGTTTAAAATATTGCGGACAAAACATTTCTCTATGAATTGTCACGAATATTTACAAGAAACGTCAACACCGAATAATGATTTTACCATATTGACAAATAACATTTAGTACTTGTTAAATTGTCTCTTTTATTAAATTATGTTCAATATCAGCGCGTTAAATAAAACGCCAGATGGCAACGCCGTCAAGAAACAAAAGCGATGTTAATTTATTGAAAACTGCGACCACACTCAGACAGAATAGCATACCAATATGTTCCATAGCTATGTATTCAGTAGTAGGCTCTCTTATCAGAATAATTATCATAAATACTATTCATTTATTTCATTTAAATGTTGTATATAATGTTTATAATTGATTGTAATGTTTAGTTGCATAATAACATAAATAAATTGAAATTGAAATTGAAATATTTACATAAGAAATGTGTAATCATCATAATGACTCAAAATAACTTTAAACTAAATTCATTGCACACAATTTCTACTGATTCACAATCTTGTATCATGCACATGTAAACGGCAACTAATCATTAATGCAAAGGGTTAATAAGAGACACTCAGTTTTTGTACTAAGGAATAAGATCTAGGATAATAATAATTATGAACAGTTTAAATGCAAACGGCTACAAAACGAAATTAAACGGATGGTACTTTAAAAGATTTTTTTTAAAGAATATAATAGTTTTGAACTTTTTGTTTTTGGAAGTTTGGAAGGGGCAAACTAAAAAGAAATAGGGGGGAATTCTGTTATTTTGGGATCTCAAAGGGAATGATTAATATACGCTCCTTAGAAAATAAGACAAAATTCCGACGATGAGGTAAAGAAAATATTCCTAGATGATGGTAGAGAAAAGAGCCCTGAGAACATGGGCGTTATACATATTCATTATACTCGCAGCTTACATAACGTGAATATTAATCATGTTCATTGCATTATCATAATAAACTCAACAAGCAGGACTGCATAGTCTGTACTTTCCGGTATTTCTGTGAGGAAATAGAGTAATGAAAACGCTAGCATTTACTGAACGTCAGTAATCGTTAAACATAATTATTTCATATCCAAGATTCAATTCGTAAATTCGTATTATATATGCGTATATTACTATGTATACACGAACGCGGTCGTGTTGTGTAGCTACGGGTTCGGGGCACGCCAGACGGGCGGCCGGTCTGTTCAGGCGAAACAGGCCTCCTACAAAATGCATGCTCAGTGAGCACCCGACGCAATGTCTGTATACTTTACTCGTTACTCTCACTCCACTCCGTTCCTCATAGTGTCAAATATTAACTCACTCTTGGGGTTTGCGAGTTAACATATCAGCTCTCAAAAGTTGGAGAGTGCCTGTAAAAGGGGCTGGATAATTGTCTCACTTCGATGTTGAAGTATGCTTGCCCAGAGTTAGGATATATCGTAAGTTTAAATGATGAGAATAATTCTTTGAGAAATATTCATGTCAGAAGATCAAATTACCTGATGCATGTATGCTGGATAACCTTATCTTTTTTTTGCATTGATTTTTTAGTAAGATTATTGTGCATAATTATGTTGAGGATATTTTTGATGAAGTAGAAAAATGTCTGGTATATACAACAGAAAGCTGACGAGAAGGGTCATTATTATTTTTCTTTTTTTCTTGATTGCATTTCAACGCTTGCCTACTGTGAAGTTATGAACACCTTTAACATTTTAATAGCTTAATATCGTTAGTGGGCGTAAATCAATTTAGATAACACATTATCTATATGTTATCTAATGAATGTCAACGTGTTTTGTTGTTGCCTTTTTATAATTTGGCTGAAGATTTAGTTTTTACAATGGTCTGCTTCGCGTTGCGCTGTATATCCATTATACATGTACATAGTTTTCATTGGTGTTACAATCGAAAATAAGTCATTGGTGTTTTGTTCAACCATACACAACACTGATTTGAATGTGTCTTCATGTCTTGCCGTTATAAATTGTAAGAAGGCACACACGTGATTCAGTCACAGATATAAACACTTTCAAATACTGCATGTTTATTTAATTCAAATTTGTATGTACCGGAGTAGACAAGGAATTAAAAGTAATAGAAGTACAGTTTACACGCTGGAGGCTACACAAGCTTTTAGTTTATGATTTTGTTCTATCATTATTACAAAAGTTATAAACGTAAAGAAAACAGAAATTGAGCTTGGTGATTCGAAAGTTCTTTGAATGGCAGATTGGAAGAGAGATTGGTGAGCAAATTAAATGAAGTTGGTGGACTTACCTTTGTCGTAATCGTTGTCTTTCGATTTCGAATCTGTAAGGTCGTCTGATGATAGCGATCGTTTCAACGACGTCGTCTCACTATGCCTGTCATCATCATCGACATCGTCATCAATGTCCTTATTGTCTTTTTCAGCTCGCTGTAATGACAGATCACTGTGCCTGAAGTGGAACGCTGATCGTCTGTCGAATTCGCGAATTTCTGCGTCAGTTCTTGAGTGAGTTTCCCGCGTTTTGAGATCTCCGAGGATATCCCTGATGAGGAATGATGGCGGGGCGGTGACCGGGTTACGGACCGGTAAGGGAATCTGTAAGTTACCCTGTGATAACATAGGGTGACGAATGTGAGAGGGTAGTCCAAGCTGATGAGCGGGATTCGAATCCAGGACCTTACCAATGAACAGTTCTGACCCAGAGTCATGTTTAGCGCGTATGTGGTTGATGGTGTTGTTATTGTTGTTGTTGATGTTAAGGTGATGATGATGGTGGTGGATGTGTTTGTGTTGCCGGTGTGGTAAGTGGTGGGTGGTAGCTGGCGAGAAACCGACATGCGTTGCTGTAGCCGTAGGGGAGGGCGGCACTGACCCGGCGTCGCTGGTACTGCTGTGCGCCGGGCTGGCGGGGCAAGAGTTCGGCGACGAGGCCGTTGAGCTGCAACGTGAGCATTCGTCCCGGGTCGAGATGTTGTTGTTATGGGTGCCTACAGGCTGTGGGCTGGCTACAGGCATACTGACTGTTGTATTTCCTGTGTGTTTCAGTCCCGGGGATGTTGTTGACAAGTTTTCCCGGAGTGGCGACTCCGCAGAAGATTCCATCTGGTCAGGTAGCATTTATTGTTGCCTGACTAAGATAAGAGATGTTGCACACTGGCTTCCGTTATCACCAAAAGATGATCAGAATCAATCACACCTTAAAGATAAGCTATATACTTTTCCAGAGTAACATCGGCTCCGAACCTGGCGAAATATAAAAAACAGAAAGAAATTCTCGAGATTACAATAAAATGAAGTTGGGTTTCAACAAGCAACTCATCGGCATCACATTATACACTGCTTCAAAAGATAATTGACAAGAATGGCAGATTGCTTGTCTGCAACATCATGATGTATTCTTTCACAAATTTATTAAAGAGAGAACAGTATTCGCCCAAATAAGGTCAAATATGATATGAAGCAAAACAGAAAGTCATACAGTCAACATTAAAAGCTGATTGTCCCCTTCGTTTCCTGAACATTTATCACAGGAATCATCGTTGTTTGTTGGTTTTTATCGACAAGGAAAAAAGTCAACAAGGAATATGACTGACGAGAATTATGTCTTTCACATATTATTCACAAACATCAATTTTAATCATTGAGAGGTGCATTATGTTCTAATTGTGGTAGAATTTTTCTTAACTCACCGTTTAAATTCGATCCGTTGTTTCTCCTGACAGATGGTGAAAGGGCAGATAATTGTTGGCAAGCTTTCAGGTTCACAGTGGTTTCCAGTGTGGCACGAAGGAATCCCTGCTTACGATCGGTATGAACAGTTCTTCTCGCAGAGAGAGAGAGAAAAACACGACAAGTATAGTTTGTTGAGAGTCGGTTGACGGGAGTGAGGGAGGGAGGGCGCCCGGGTCTTTCCGTGGCTGAAGGCGATGTTATGGAAGTGTTCCACGCGTCCAATCTTTATCCGTGAATTAGTGGGCGTTGCATTCAATTACACACTGCACCAGACAGACGATCGCATCGTTATGAGCTTCGATCACGATACTCTATAGATGATCAATGCTTCAATATTTGAATAGACCGGGTTGGGGTGAGAGAATCGTAGAACACTGTCAGACGCTAAAGACTTAGACTAGTTGGATCCCAGCATTGCGAGAGGGAACGCAGGGTGTGGTGGTGATAGCGATGATGGTTCAAATGATGATTCTTGAAATTAACGAGAGATAGAGAGGACGATGAATTGAATCAAAGATGAGGGTTTGGTCTGGGCGGCCAGTTTGTCCAGCTCGCTGCGAGTGACCTCAGCTAAGGTGTCACGAATGGTGATTGTACGAGTCGGTGGTCTGTATCAAACGATGAGAGAGGGGTATCGTTATACTAAAAAAGACCTATTCACTCCAATCATTGCCTCTCTTATTAATCCCCTTACGATAACACCCGAAATGGACGAGTCTAGTCCCTTTCAAATATATCTACCACTCCTCTATTGTGTACGCAGCCATGCTATAGTGTAAACAGGGGAGACATATTGCCCCTTGCGAAGATAGCTCTCATCCGCATCAATCATAGAGCTGATTACTTTTTGACGAGCTCAACATACGATTGGTCGAGTGCTACCGTTCATGCATATGCAAGAGGCACAATCTCGCCTTGTGATTGGTCGGTTGAGCGGTACGTGGGCGGAGCGCTGGCACTCTCGTCCAATGATGAATGGTCGGTGTAGCTATTGTTGACTGGTTTATTGTCCGAGCGATCGAGGCGTACGGCCGGGGGAGCTGAGGCGAGCTTAGGGTTGAGAGGACGAGGCAGGCGTAAAACGAAGTCGGATCGCAATCCAGGATTATAACTGTAATTAGAATTAAACGAGAGCGATTGTAAGCCCTTCGTTCTCGCAAATGATATGTTTTAAGCCCCGCAGAGATGACTGACGTCCTCGACGCTTCCCCCACCCGTTGAATCCAATGCCTCACTAAAAGGTAAGGAAAAAATATCCCGTATACCCGAGCAGATCGCAACATCCCACACTGTCCCCCTCTTCCTCCTCCTCCTCTCTCACTCCAAAATATTACAAACTATTTATCACATCTTGCGTTGCGTCAATTCGAAACATATGGCCGAAAGTTGGAATAAAGCCGGTCTCAGACAGATTCTCACGGATTATGGGTGTCTTACAAAGCTCTTCTCATAGACCTGTTTGATTGGAAAGTTATCATTGCCTCGAAAATGATTATGAATTTTAAATTGCCCCTCAAAGCAGCATGGGGGCCCAAATAGAAACACTCTCACAGGTTCTTAATCCGAATTAATGTCATAATGGCAGATTGATTCGGTGTACGTGAAAGGGGCAACTGACGGGGAAATAATATCGAAAACTGTGGAAAAGCGACTCTTATTCCAATCGACAGCATAATAATTAGCTCATGAACTTGAATCAGATTTTGATAATTTCTCTTCCCCTCATCCAGAATAGTGTACGAATTTACCCCATGCTACGCCTTCTAAATAGCCTTCTGCTATAAAAAAAAATAATAAATAAATACATTAAAAAAAAGAGGTGTAGCAATAACTACATCAATATTACGTCGCATTTAGATAATGGAAATACGGGCAATTTCAGAAAGGCTTTTAAATTAGAATGAACAACATGTTTTGAATTATTCGAATTGTGTTTTTCCATTAGTGTTCTTCGAGATCGGACCATGGCACGCATCATCGTATCCAATATCAACAACACACACGTATAGTTGTTTCTTTTTCGTTATCCTCCTACCCCTACCCCCACAACACACACGTATAGTTGTTTCTTTTTCGTTATCCTCCTACCCCTACCCCCCTCTCTCCCTCTCTCTCTCTCTCTCTCTTTCTCTCTCCTCCCCCTGTTCTTACCATCTCTCCCCTCCCCCAATCTCTTCCCATTCTTATTTGTTTATTTATGGCAACCATGCATGACAATATGGATTTCCTGCCAGCTAAAATATCAAGAAATACATAGCAATGACAATTTATAGCACAATTCGTTAGACGCAAATTATAATTTATAAAGAAATCTCTCTCTCCCTCTCTCTCTCAATCGCTCTCTCTCTCCCTCTCTACATCTTTGTCTATATCTCCCGTTCTCTCATGTCTCTATGATGACAGTCTCACTCCCCCTCCCCGACCTAGTTTTCCATTTCGTGTCTCAGTCTGTACGTTGGTCCCTATTCGCACCCTTCCACTTTCTGTCTCTTCCACTCTTTCACATGTTTCACACCGTTTCTCATTCTCTCATCTGCGTCTGTCTATCTGATTACATGTACGTGTCTCTTCATTCTTCTTCTTCTTCTTCTTCTTCTTCTTCTTCTTCTTCTTCTCCCCCTCCCCCCTGTGTCTCTCCCCCTCTCTCTCTCTCTCTCTCTCTCTCTCTCGCTTTCCCCTCTCTCTCTCTCCATCTCTCTTTCCCTCTAAATCAAACATGCCAAACCTGTAATGTATCGTTGAACAAACATATAAAATACATCTTCGTTGAGGAAAGGGAGTTGATTATGAAGAGAAAACGAAAAGTAGGGCATATACAAACCGTTTTGATTGTCTTGTACTTAAACGATTTGTATTGTCGTCTGAGGCTTATGCGGTGTGTCCAAACCAAACACAAGGAAATAGAATCGCTCTTTTTCAGAGGAGAGAAGGTCCATTACAATTCAAGTAGGGGGGGGGGGTTGTAAAGCAAAAATGGTAACGGTTAACCGTTATAGCTGGTTTATGTGGGCTGTAATTAGAATTAAACGGTCCACCACGTACTGGTGCTATAGTCTATTGAAAGGTCAGGATGCTGCATAGCGCTGTATACTATCATCAAAGATGCTATGATTACCATTATCCAACATAATAGCACCCTAATGGTATTCCTTAACCACTTTTGTTTGTCCAGTTTAACAAGTAAACTAAATTTCTTTTATGGTGCTTTACTTAAAGAAAAGAAAAGTTGAGGGATGTGGTTATATAGATAGACCACACGCGTCACAAAGAGAAGGAAAGAAAGAGAGAGAGAGAGAGATACAAGAAAGAGGGAGATTTTAGAAATATATATCAAGAGAGAGAGAGAGTGGCAGAGGGAGGGGAAGGAAAGGAAGAGAACATCATTTTCTAACAGTTCAGGCGACATACTGTACATAAAACATAATGTATTAGTAAATCAATTTTTTTTTTTTTTTTTTTGTTAAACAATCGTTTCTCTTTTGCATTTAGAAAATGGTGAAAATGTTTTTGATCTAAACATGCTAAATGTGCTGAAAATCATGTCATATGTTTAGTTCACCCTAAAGAGATTGAACCAACAATTGAGACAATGTGTAAACTTGTCGCGCGTAAACAGTGTGGTCTGCCCTTTTTCATCCCACGACTATTTATGTATTTGTCCATATTCGTTTCGAGTAGCAGGTAGACAAGTTTATATTACCAAAAAATAATTATGTCAAACGCATGTAGTTGCCGAATGTAATGTTCTAATTATAATTATGCTTGCATGGCATTTGAATTAATCGAGCATAGACGTTCGTTTATTTTAATCTTGTTGTAACTTTAACTTCTGTTGACGTCTACAGTTCGCGTTTAACACGGTTACAAAATTTCGAAAACGGCGACAATCATTCTGTAGATCTCCTTTTCTTTTCTTTTTTTTTACCCGAGTCGACATCAGCGATGTGTAAATGTTAATTCCATTGGTCTCAAATTATTCTAGCACCTCGGTTTCAACGCTTAAAAGAATTCAATTCATTTTCTTCGCAACAAGCGCCAGTTTTTTAAAAGGTCCGTTGCCTTTTCAATTTCAACCGTTTCCAAGCTAGCGCCTTTGGGGACTCACCCCCAGACGAGCATTCACACTGCTTCAGTTATCAGTTTGAATGGAGGTAGCCAACCAAAACGTGTGTAGTGATATTGCTTAAAATGCGTTTGGGTATGGACGATTTCCGTGTTGCGCAGTTGATCTCTGTTGAGACGTAGAACTGGAAATATAGATGCGGCGGTGGGGAATATCCTGTCAGTTATAGAGATAAATGGAACGCGAAATGTGGATGGGTCTGTGTTTAAGTGTGGTATTTGTAAAGGTGTAAATCGTTTTCTTCAAAATGGTGATTGCATTTCGGTTTATATATCCAGGAAGTTTGATCACTTTCTCTCTGGCGCGCCATTGACGGTATACGCACTCATTACATTCTAGACAGACAATAATAAAACGTGAATAAACGAAAATTTTCTATCTGGGAAATACAAACGAAAAGCACTTTATTGAAGAAACATACATTGAAGTCCCATCATTTTTGTTTTTCATTATTACTTTATCATTCTGCAAAGAAAAGAGAGAGAGAGGGGAGGGAGGGAGAGATAGAGGGAGAGAGAGACAGAGAGAGAGAGAAAAAAGAGAGAGAGAGAGAGAGCGAAACGAATGTGACTAAACGTTCAGAAATACATTCTTCTGCTAATTCCCTATTTCTTTTCTATTTTCATTTATATTTCATTTTTTGATCTATTTTATCAGTTTTAAATCTTATTAAAAATTGCGTTTCCAGACTATGGGACAAATTACAAATAATTATGTCTTAAAACGTTATGTTAATAGAACATGACAAATCCTATTGCAACTGCCTGAAGGTCAGAGAAAGAAAGGTCAACTAAATGACTTCCGGTTGAAAACATCAAATGGATGAATATGTGTGACTTCATGAAAGCATCAATAAAATATATGAATGAGCATACTCTATCCCAATTTTAGAAAATATTCTAAACCGTTTGCATTACTGTCAGGTAAATTCAATCTAATGCATAATGGAATGACATTCTGTTTACAGTAATAATTTTAATAACGGAAAAACTTATAAGCAGGAAAAATCAGAAAAAGAAGAAATGTGACATTTGAAACAAATTCGGAAAAACAGTTATGAATATTCGACAGGTATAATCACTATACATATTGTGAGTTACAAATTGGCCCAATCGGAAAAGCAATGGTGGACAACTCTCCAACCTGTTCTAATGCACAAAACTACTTAAAAACCATTTTTTAAAATATAAATTAAATTCTTTGCCATTCGAAGTTATTCAATGTCATGATCCGTCTGTTGTCGTAGGTGACTGGAGTATTGCGAAAGAAAACATTTTACCTTCTTTAACTGGAAATTGTTTGAGGTTAACATTTATGCCGAAGGCCCGGAAAATCCTTGACAAACGAACATAAAAAAAGAAAGTGATTTTTTTTTTTGGGGGGGGGGGTGCACTTGTATTTCCGAAGGTATAAAGTTTTTTTTCTACTTCAAAACAAACTATCGTTGATCATTGGAAGACCACTCCTTCATGGGAAAGTCGTGCGACTAAATAACTTCGATTTACCAGAAAAAAAAAACAAACAATGTCAAAGATATTTCTATACGAATTTTCTGTTATATCATTACATTTAATATTTGGATTATCTTGTCATTGACTATATCATGTGGGAAATAAAATAAATTCACTCTGCATGTTGAGCAACTACTACTATTACAAAATCGTTCAGCTTTACACCTGATTTTATCAGCCAAATTGCTGGTTTGTGGTAACATGGTATTCTAATTTCCTGTCACTATGGGTTAACAGACTCGCTAGAGACTAAGACAAGCAAAAGTTACGAGACGCTTTAGTAGATTAGGTGAGTGTGATGTAAGTAAGCAAAAAGTGCATTGTAGTTGGGAAGAAAGGTTAGCGAAGACAAATGTACGGTAGGTTTAAAGGCGACAGACAACACGAAGTTATTAGTTTAACGTTTGGCAAACTTAATTGGCTCCGCGCCTGAACGGTTCTGATTCAACCGGGCAAGAGCACGGGCCCTCATCATCATCATCATCTTCGTCGGCTGGTGGCGGAGAGGAAGCTAAAGAGATCTCGCAAGACGGAGAGGGTACCAACATCAAGTGGGCAGGAGTGAAGAGAGGGGCAAGAAAGGGTAATGACTTTACCCCCTTCCATTTGTCAGCGGTAGTGGTATCAATTGGAACTGGGAGGCAGGTGGGTGATATTCATTTTGTTTTAAGACCGTCATATTAATTAGCGTATAAATCGGTGTTGACTGGTATATGAACAGTTGATTTAGAGATTTTTGAGACAACAATGAGCATTAAATGAAAGAAAATGGGATGTAAAATTAAAATATATAGAATAAGATGGGAAAAGATGATGATGCAATCATGGACCTAGTACGTTAAGAGAGCAAATCAATGAAGATGTGAACTGATGATAAACAGACTTAGTGAAGAAGAGACATGCTTACATCAGACGGGAGAAGAGATTGGATTACTATGTGTAAATATGGTAAAGGAGAGGAAACCTACCCTGTTACGATCTAGGAGGGTTGGATGTCATCATGGCTACACCCCTCTCACCTACCAAAGACCGCATCATGCCCCCCTTGAGAGAGCCTATGAGAGGATGGAAGGAGGGTAAACTGAGATCGTTAAGACATCATCGGTAAGAGGAGTCGCGTGCCAAAATGACTTCATTGAATGCGAAAAGGGCAATCGCGGTGCTCAAGCAAGCTTAGCATGCGGGGCAATCATGCGGTGTGTTCTAATTAATAGCCATCCCAAACATTCTGTCATGTTTGGGATGGAGCGAGAAACAGAAGAGATAGGACGAGGTGGAGTCTTAAAGATTGAGAGAGAGTCAGAGAGACAGAGACAGAGACAGAGGCAGAGAGACAAATAATCTTGATAATGATAAAGACAGGAAGAAAGATAGAGGGAGGGAGGGGGAAAGACCTGGTTTATGGAGAAATATAGAAAAGAGGAGATAAAGAGAGAAAGACAGAAGGGAGAGAAAGAAAAAGAAAAAGAGATGGAGAAACGAAGATAGTGGGAGAAAGGGAGAAAGATGGAAACAAGAGGAAAAATAAAAGACGAAGGCAGAGAGAGAGAGAGGGGGGGTGCGATGAAGACAACGAGATGGGGGAAGGTGGTGAGAGAAAAAGAGGAAGTACGAGAGATAGTTACATGATTGAAAAAGACAGAAAAGGAAAGAGAGAGGGAGAGAGATGAAGAAAGAAAAGGAGAGTAGTTGACAAAGAGAGGAAGAGATAGAAAGAGAGGGAGCTTGGTCCAATCCAGGTGAAAAAAAGTTCTCCCCTATTATCGGACGTGGATAGATGGTAACCGTCCCCAATTTGTCGGCGTTCGTTTGAGGGTTCGGCTGAGGCAGGTGGCACTTACTCTCTTCATTTTCACGCTCAACCTCGCCGAGTTTGAAGAGAAAATTGGCGATGAGGCGCGAGAGGGGGAGATAGAGCGGACAACGAAGCTAGAAGGTGACATCATCAGTTCATTGCGGGTCTGGATCTATTCGCCCGTCTTAGATTTTGTTGAGTTGTTCAATCTCTAAATTTCACAAACAGAAGACGACGTGAATCTTTCTTGTTACATTTACAATGTATTAAACAAAAATATTCAACGAAGGTATGATATATTTTGTAATCTTATCATGCAAATTACAATGACTCTGATCCCCTCCTCTCCTCACCACCTTATCTCGCTATGTCTCTCTCTGTTTGTCTGTCTCTCTCTCTCTCTCTCTCTCTTTCTCTCTCTCGTTCTCCCATTCACTCCCTCTGTCTCTCTCCCTCCCCCCACTGAATGCCCAACCTTATAATTATGTATTATGTGAGATTATGTTGGATGATAATGTGGAGGCAAAGTCAACTCGAAGTGAAGTGGAGTGTGGAGTGCCACGCCCTTCCGTAATCATGCTAGACCTAATCTTCAACTTAATCGCTGCCCCACCCTTTTAACCGGAGCAAAATTTCGCATGATCGTAATGCCAGATAGCTCCTTTACAGAGTGTTAGATAATTTTCAGCTAATTTTCCCAACTATTTTCTTAAGTTTGATCCCTTCTCCTTAAATATCTAAAGACGACTATAAAATTCACTTCCATTTGAGGCCTATAACCCACAAGCATAGCTTTCATGGTAGATCCCTTTATATATCAATCTTCTTTTTAGTTATAGTTTCAGTTCACTCTTTTGATTTAATGAATTCTAACAAATGGATAATGAGGTACTCACTTTCTGTTTGTCACTGTTAATAGAATTCACGTTTATTTGTACCATTACTTTTGTGAAATGATTGCAATTATTATGTAATAATGATGATAATATCGAATATTTAGGAGCGCTTAACACAATAAGTACCATAGCGCTTACCAAAAGAAATATTATATGAAAAGAGGACAAAAAATGTACAGTCTCACATGGAGTAGATCATATAGACCTAGGTACAATACAGGAACAATTATGAAACATTAAACTGAAACTGAAATTGAAAACTGAAACTGAAAATTTAAAACTGAAACTGCAATGATCTGAGGAATCCCCTACGTGGAATTGACCATTTGACCTGTAACAAGGTCCGATCCCAGCGTCAAGCCATGGTCAAGCACTCCTGACCAGATGACCCATGACAAGACAAAGATGAGTTGAGGAGCTATAGTGAGAAGGTCTAATTAATGATGACGTGTGCTCCACGAATACTCTCCTGATCCGTGGCGTAGCGTGGAGTCCACCCATTGAAGGGGCGCTGAAACGAGAGGGAGGGGGCGGCACCGGTCTTACTTGGTAAAGAGAAATGCGAGTTGACTTGGCTACCGATTAAGTGCGGTTGCAGGAGATATTCCATGCGTCTTATTTTCTTGCCCTTTCCACTGTCTCCCCTTTCTAATTTTTGTTTTTGTTGTCTTTATATTTTTGTCACCAATCGATTGGGATGGGCAAATACACCCCCTCCCCCGTTCCTTCTGCAGGTACATGTACGCCGATGCTCCTGAAATGGATACCAGCAAATCCAGGACATCGGTGATGAAGCAGAACTCACCTCATACGGTGCTAACATCCTCTCACTTTGACCAGGAGCGTAGCTATGGGGTCACGGGGTACGTGCCGCCTTTAATCCAATGAACACAACATAAGAGAAAGAGAGCGTTAACAAATAGACAGGGGTAATACGAAACGAAAATGATACGACACAATCATTACACACCCTCATTATGAAGTTACATTGATCCCTTGCTTTTTACAAACGTAGTATGACCAGCGTCCCCTCCCATGACACCAGCCCCATCCCCTTGAATGTCTTGACCTCATGTTACGCCATTGATTATATGACATTGCCCGGTGAATGTCAAAAGGGGCTAAGTACCACCAACTTAACCTGGTCGTTTCCGCTTCATTAATGGTGTTTTAATCATCGTTTCTTACAACGAAATATGACTAGACCACCTTATTGATAGTGACCTCTTAAAGTGCAAGACCTGACATCTGATTAGCAAACCATTTAGAGAACTTGAGATTAGAACGGTATGGTGGGGGTGACATAAGAAGGTTAATTGATCCGACATCATCATTAATCTCAGATTAATCCTAGGGTCGTTAAAATCAGGTTAAGTTACGGAGAAAATAGATGAGTCGGTTGACTCATTTCATTTTTTGTTAGTGGGTTAGAGATGACTATTAACAGTGACACATGATCATCTAAAAGGAAAAACGTTTGAACTATAATTAAATAAAATTTATGTTACGATGAATTTTAAGGCATGTTCATTTTCGTCGCTTGTAAACGTTTATTAAAGTGGTAAAATCTGTTGTAATTCATCCACTGGCTGCGATGAGAATTTTTGTTTTCATTTTCAGGAACATAAAGGAGTATATAATTATAACAATAACAAATAATGCAGGAACAAGAAGTACAACAATAAATACACATAAATATACATAATACTTATTATATACATCAGATGTATATTACAACTTAATACCAAGAACATGCAAAAGACAAATCATGAATCTTAAAACCTTCAATTCATTTTAAGGTTATCACAAAACATGTTAAATGCCAAAACGTTGTTCTTATCCACACTGATACCCGTCAGTGCGACTTACGCCGTTTTCCACCAACTCGCCGATGATATGAAAAATGATACGGGAAACGTGTGATTATTATCGTTCGTCCGTCACGCCTGCTATCTGCCACGTTTACGCATGGTGGAAGCATCAATGGCCATCCTTTTCCGGGCTGGAGAGAATTTGTCAAAATTACGAGATCAGGTTACAATCTCCAACTGACTTCGCTATGCCGATATGCTTGAGAATTCGGAAAAAAGCAACAGCATATTCAAAATGGCGTCATCCTAAGTCAAAAGGTCATGAGCGAAATAAGAAATGCTTTTCTTGGCGTTTTAGAATTAGGAGAAGGAATATCTTTCCGGGGGGTATGTCATGCATAAAGCTTCTGCTGAAAGCCAGAAAGGCGTTGTCTTTCTGGCTCTCAAGATTGTGATAAAAGGCTACTCTAAAAGTCAAACACAACTTGACTTTCAACCAATCAGAACAGCGTTTGATGTTTATTCGAACAATAATTCTGTCATGCGTTATTCCTTGTCCTGCAAGATATGCATGTCCCACCTGAAAACAGAATTAAACAAGACTAGTCTGAGGAGAATAATGCTTGGATGAGTATGTTCATCTCAGATCATGTAAATAAGACACCCACAGACTACATCGTAAGTGGCACTGGCACATCATAATAATATTTCATTGGTTAGCGTGATGTCACTACTGTGCGTAACCTGACACTGACGTTTTGCTGNCCCAAAAAAAAAAGAAGCAAGTACAAGTTTAAATATCCTATGTCTATGATGGTTCAGAACTTGTAAATTGTTTTATCAATTCCAAATAGACTGCTCATGTAGTGTCCTTCACGCTGCCACCATATATAAAGTCATCTGTAGAGGCTATGCTGTAGTCAAAACAAGTAAATCACTACCCCTCATCCCTTTCACATGATCAAGTTCAATACATGAAGGCAATCTACATGTCAATGTCCTCAAAACCTTTGTATACTTCTGATGGAAATGCATTCCTGATCATGGTCACTGCACAGGAAGGTAGCGGAACCCGCACTCTTTTGCCCAAAAATTGCCAGCACCATCGAACGAGCTGACGATAAGCAATTTGCCTCGATTTCCTGCAGAGAAAAGAAAAGAAATGAAGTAAATCTTAAACTTACGAGTTTAAATCTGAAGGGATACATGTAAAAAATAGAAAACACAATATAAATTCTTACACAAAGAGAAATATTATTCCTTCATCAAGCTTGGCTCCATTGCAAATAAGATCTTAGCCGCATACAGACAAGCATCAATACTGAGGCACACCAAGGCACACTGTGCTTTGTGCAAATATTTCCCTCTTTACCCATGAGGCAACTTTACAGAGCCATTTAAATATAGACATCTTTGTTCATTTTTGTTGTTGTTTTAAATTGTTATATAAGTAATTGCTTCTGAAAGGATAAGGGGAGGGTACCATATGTAACTTATGGTTATGTAAACAATAATGTATCGTACTCATTTTCTGAAGCGTCTCGACGAGCTCGCCCTCCATACTGCTGGATATACTGGTATGAGGCAGTTTCCAGCACCCACCGGTCCAAGCAAACCATGGAAAATCCTGGATGTGCTGTAATGCATCCCAACTCTCCTTCCGTGTATGCATCTAACTTATCTACAACCCGCTGTATTTCTTTGCAGCATACCGACTCACGCACTGTGGGCATCGGTTCACAGCCACCGTTACACGAGCACCTGCAGCATGAAATACAAATTAAAGTAAATTTAAAATAAAAAAAATCTTTTGATGTGGATCTAGATCTACATAGACTCTAGACTAGATCTAGACCTATGTTTACATGATGATTCAGCAAGCACGAAGAGTAAAAGATACACTGCAATTGTTCAGGCTACGTCTGATCTAAATTTGCTGATCACATCAGAGTTATGATTACTTTTAATAGTTATACATATTATACAAGGTTAACAAATCAAACAGAAATAGAGTCTAGACCTACTACTTTTAGTAGATCTAGACC
Organism: Hemicentrotus pulcherrimus; assembly: GCA_003118195.1. Classification (NCBI taxonomy): domain Eukaryota; kingdom Metazoa; phylum Echinodermata; class Echinoidea; order Camarodonta; family Strongylocentrotidae; genus Hemicentrotus; species Hemicentrotus pulcherrimus. The sequence goes on along the minus strand of BEXV01000639.1, from coordinate 138,723 downwards.
TACGTAGAATGATATTTCTAGAATTTATCATTTGACATAGAATGTAATAAATTTGACAATCTAGATGTAATAAATTTGACAATCCAAAATTCATGGTTTGCTTTCAAAGAAAGGCAATTTATCAGCAGACATAACACAACACCGAATGTTTCAGTTTCATGCTCTTACCATTCGTTGTTTCCCAACCTTGCTTCATTCACGTTCACGCCGTCTCCAGCAGCTGCAGCAGCTTCCCCAGCAGCTTCCGCGGCCGCGGCCCCTTCAGGCGCGTCTTCTAGGGGTTCAAACAAGTAGGGTTGAATTCCCCTTGCCCTGTCCACTTCAGCTTCTTCGCCATCCCCTGAATCTGTTTCTTCATCTCCATCGTCGTCATCTGATGAATCAGAGTACGTATCTGACTCCAAAAACTCCTCCCAATCTGACTCGCGGTCACTATCCATCGATCTTCGTAATGTTAAAAGCTAAGAATATGTTGAAAGCGAAAAGTAATTCTCAATAAATAACGTAAACGCCGAAAGCGAAAGCTGAAAACTATAATGCAGTGAGAGGAAGTTGTCGTGTTTACCAGTCGCTTTACGAAGGGAAACGTAGTTGCCGAACTAAAAATTATTGTACGCAAACATAAAACGTCTGTTTACGCGTTTACGACCACTGAAAAACTTTCGTTCAGCAATCTCAGATTGATGAGAACATTGTTCACAAAAAATGTTAAAAAACACACAAAAGCTGTAAATTTAGGCAAAAGTAATCACTGATCTTGTAGAAAATATATTGATAGAGATTATTCATCCCTAAGACTATATTCATGAATTTTTATTTTTCTTAAATTGTCTGTTAAACAGACGTGTAAAATATCGCATTTTGTTTACAATGTGAATGTGATTCAGGATCGCTGAAGCTTGCAACTCTCGTGCCTCTTACTTTTCTGACGTCACAAGTGGGCGTGCCGCAGTAAGCCAATCAGCTCACGAGTTTTAAGGAAAGGTCCCAAAACCTCTAGTTTTCCCCTTTTTTGCCAAAACGAGAAATAATTTTGAAAATCAATTGCCAGATTCGAGATTGGAAGGCAATAATACAGGGAAACAGTACCTTCTTTATTTCTAATTGAGTAACCCTTTAAAGGCCTACATCCATGTGTTTGTAATTTCTCAAACCTTGCGAAATTGGCACCACATTGCGTAACGTGGTGCCGCGTTAGCAACGTTAAACAATATTTAACACTAGTCTTTTGTCGATTTTGAACATTTTAAGTTTTCTTTTAGGGTATACAGCCATTAGAAAAGTTAAACAATATACTGCAAAAAAAACACAACTTTTTTGAAGTACAGCTATAAATGATGATATGAACGTGGTCCGAAAACGGCATGCGTCGTGATGATGATGTCATCTATTTAAATAGAAATTAGATCATTGTTTGGAAGCTATGTCATTGCTTAGCAGGTGTTCATAGGGCTACCTCTGGCAAGCATGGGTTGAACTCATCACCGACGTAATCAGTGCTACTTTGCACGTCTTTTCTCGCCTTGATTGCGTGAAAACTTTCTAGATTAACGTCATACATCCCCTGTGC
>BEXV01000639.1:125527-136732 GCA_003118195.1 Hemicentrotus pulcherrimus | reverse complement strand
CTCTCTCTCTCTCTGTCATAAACGCTTTCCTCTCTTTCTCATGCCTCTCTCTCCTTCTTTCACTTCTCCGTTCTTATTCGGAGTGTGTGGCATGTCTTTGAAGTACAAGAATTCTAAGAGGTAGGTCAGTTAACATCACAGTGCACAGAGTAATTTCCTGACATTTCCTTATATTCAGAAGAAAATGCTGTGAGGAAATGAACGGTCACGAGCTACATTCTATAATGAACAAATTGATCCTACACCCGTTTGTCTTCATTGGATATTAAACGATTTATAATGAAAGTGAGCGGACTACAAACAAGCAAATCCAATTTGGCAGAAGTAATTTTGAAGAGATAATCAGCAGCCTTTTCCTCGCAAACAATGTCGGTATTTTGAATTCATAATTAATTCAAGTGTAATTTGCTGGTAAGAACCGCACTTCCAAGGCTGGTACTTCATAAAGCCACCATATTAGATAGCCTCGCTCACGCCTTCGATTTTCTTACGACACCACTCGCGTGCAAAAATTCGTTAAGTCAGGCAAATGAAGGAAAGAAAAAATTAATTAATAGACCATGATACTGTTTCGCTTTTTGTCAATTACGTGCGTCAATGCAGTGGTATTTGTCTAATAATTTCCTGCCCTCCCCCTTGTTGGGTCGATGGGACATGAGGTTCTTCAAATGATTGATTAATTGATTAGAATGTCAATGGCATTATCTCCAAATGCGTGTTTGGGTTAGGATCGGGGACAATTAACCGTCATCTTTAGACGATTGAAAGAAGGAAGAAGGCCGCGCTGTGAAGAGAAGCCTGATCGATGATTAGAAAGAAAGAACAAAAGAATGAAACACTGATGTTCGCATTAGAAGATAGTTGAAGGCCACGTTGTATGGTGTCTTTAAAGTCATGCATCGGTGCATATAGGCGTAAGGGAGCGAGTTCACCAAGGGGCTGACGACTCTTCCCTGAATGTCGATTTCTATATTGCGAGCGAGCGATTCAGGCGAGCAAAACTATTTAACACATTATGATAATGACGGGGACAATGTAATTTCTCGATATGTACTAGACAACATGAAAAGACAAACATCTATAATGTACATGACTACTAAAATTGCTACCTGAATATCGGTAATTTGAAAATTCCCCAGGAAGGGGGATGGGAGCTACAGTCCAACCCCCTTTCTAATGTAATTATGGTCCCTTTAAAGTAATCCATCTGTGGAGGAAGAAGAGGCGGGTATTTGCCGCCAGTGACCTCCAAGCCGAAACACTTCGCGCAATTTATTGTCTAAAAACGATGAATATTTGATGCGATGTTTTGTATATTTAGCAGATGACACCGAGTTCAAATTGATCGCTTTGCTATTGATTACCAGCAAAGCACGAATTATTGTTTTCCCCTTTCCTTCTCGTCCATGTCTGCTGCGATGAATGAAGTCGAAACGATTAATGAATACTGCATGTCCTACACATGCTTAATTTCGTGATAAAAAAAGGAATTATGTGCTTCACAGGCAAAATCGAATCAACCGCTTTTTGGGAAAGAATCGAACTTCTTATCGACCTCTTTCTGGTCGAAGGCAGCCTGTATGTAGAGCTGAGTTTGTTATTATAACCTTTCACGAATTACATGAACAAGAAAAAAATTGGGACATTCTGTAATTAATTATTCATCCTCTCCCTCGGATCACTGTTACTTTTAAACTTTATTTGTCCTCCATTTCCCAAACTAATCAACATAATTTTGAGAGAAATAGTCTTATACACACGCATACAAAGATTCTTCTTTAATCGGTGGCGTAGGGCACTGTGGAAATTTACCCTCATTCCTCGAATGGCGTACACAAATTAAGAGAGAGAGAGAGAGAGANAAATTGAATCATTTTTTTGCCAATATGCTTAAAGGTTCACTCAAATAGAAAATTAATTGCCCTATTTTCGTAAGAAGGAGACATCAGAATCCCAAAAATATCTGTCACACACTTTTTCATGCATTCATTCGTGTTTATTAATCATTTCAAAAAAACATTTTTGCTGATTTACACAGTCATAAGCCCCGCCCCTAAAAAAAATCTCAATCGCAGCGAGCATCGTGATCACGTGATCTGACGTATGAAAAGTGACGAAAACACGATCCGGGAACCGCGCGAACCCTGTATTCACCGTATCGACCATTGTCTCACTGCACAATAGTATTTTCGCGTGATTGATTCTTTACAATAACTTTCGATTTTTGGAGACAGTATCATAATAATGCCAAATCGATGTATTGTTGCGGGTTGTAGCAAGACTCCTAAAGATGATGTTAGCCTACATAACTTTCCTAAAGATGAAAATCTACGGAAAATATGGGTTGCAAAGGTGAAGCTCACGCGGGCAGAGTGGCAAGGACCAAGTGAGTGGAGCACAATTTGCAGTGATCACTTTGCCGTCGATGATTTTGAGAATCCTGGCCTATATTCCGAATTTGGCATGAAGAAAAGGAGAAGCAAGCTTAAAGATTCGGCTATTCCGACGATCAGATTTGGAGTCAAGTCTTCCAAGAAGCAAGATTTACCAACACGACCGGCTGCAGTTAAGAGGGAAAGAAAAAGGGTAAGTTGAAAAAAAAAATCGCTTTCGTTTTGTGCCTGAGTAGGCGAGTGAGCTCAGACTTGCGTATTTGACCGCCATATCATCCTGCTCCGGTCGGGTAGGGAATTGGGCGAATGGGCGGGGAGAGTTGCCGGGCCGGACGCGGACGGGCTGGGGGTACGGACTAACTACGGTTCTTCTTTGTCTTGATCAATCATGTTGATACTTTTCGACCCCCCATCACATCATCAGGAACCAAACGAGAAGGTTTTTTGTTGGCGTTCTTGCTGTTTCTGTTTATATTCTTACTCTAGTCTAGACTCTAGATCTAGTCTAAATTCCTTCGTTTCATCATCTCCTAAAAAGGTCAATCCAGTGAATGGGACGTCAATCACTATATGCTAGTCTTAGAATCTATTTGCATAGCCAAAACTAAAGGCAACATGAACATGCTCCACCAGGTTTTTATTTTGATTTAATATTTTTGTTTTGTTTTTGTGTTAATATAGGTTTTGGATGAAGCACTTTCACATGCGTCTAGTGTTGATGAAGCAGGATTCAGTCATTGGTCTGCTGATCCTAAGGATCCTAATGAGGGAAGCCCTGAATTTGAGACTGACTTCCTTGATGAACCAGCTTGCAGCTACTCGGTTACAGAGGGGGAAAAAGCTCCACAAGTTTCTCAACAGGTACATTATTAATTTGTGTGGGTCATTATTAAACCCATGATGATGATGATGAGGATGAGGATGATGGTATAATAATAGTAATCTGGATGATAATAGTTATAGTGATAATAATGATGTTAATAATAGGATAAGTGTAATGAATATTCAATTTCAATTAAAATTTATCTGTATCCAATTCACAATTCAATCAGCTAAGAGAAAAATAATGCTTAAAAATGATGATGCATTCACTACATTCTACTCGAAGTAGAGGTTGTGACAGTTCTCACTTTTCAAATTCCTTTTGCTTTGTTTCAGGGGTCCGTACATCTGATGAATATGCAGCAGCAACCCAAGACTGTCAGAGGGCCCTCCCAATCTGGTACCCATAGATCTGTAGCTACCAGAGTAAAACGTAAGTTTGAATTCAATGACATTTCCAGTAGACCGAGAAGTCTTTCCAGTGGAATTAAATTCATGACTCAGAACTTTAAGTGTATAAGTTTAGTATGTTTCATTTTATTTGATAACCAAGCTGGAATTAGCTCAGCCTATACATTTTTATATAATGTAGTCAAAGCAGTAAAATCAGGTCACGATCTTGATTGTTTTTGCCATAGGAAAAATTCCAACTAAATGTGGGTTGCTTTGGAATGGAATTAAAATGTTTGAGACCAGCATGGACTATAAAAGAAACTGAAATAATTTTGTAGTATTTTGATAGATCAGTGAAAAGGTGTTATATATATATTTTTTTTATTTTCCAGGTATCCAGACCTTGCCAGTTCACATGTGCGATAGAGGTACACAGTATTTTGCACCAGAAATGACTGATCCAGAAAGGACCAAAGGGACAATGTGCAACATTCCACAGGAAGAGAAGGTGATGGAGCAGGAAATGATGGAAGTAGAGGAAGTGGAGGATGGAAAGCAGGAAGAAGAGGAGATATCGTCAGTTGATAAACATGAAACCTCGGACTACCTCCCCGAATCTTCAGAGTCGTCTTCGGACTACCAGAGCACACCCCAGAAACCTCGCAAAAAACTGTGCAAAACGTAAGTGTGTTATTATTACATTCTATTCGTCTTTTCACATTAAATGCAAAGCAGAAACAGTTTATTCAATTTAGCTCATTTTTAGCGATAGTATCACACATCTCTCCAACTTAATTTTTTAATTCTTAATGAAATATAAAAGTGGAGAACATAACAGTTCAATATTTGATATGTTTTCTTGTCATTTCAGCCGTGTTGGAAGATCTCCTGCAGTGGCAGTGGAACCAGGTATGGCTGTTCCTCCTCATGAAGAAAAGAAGTACATCGTGTTCGAGGGAAAGCTAATGGAGCTCTTCAGGCTTTGCCGGGATTGCCGGTCAGGCAACGTGAGCATTAAGAAGAGAGTGATGGGGACCATGGTCATTGTGAATGCCGAATGCTTCTCTTGCGGCAAGATGTGGAAGTGGGAAAGCCAGCCCTACTTTCACAGAACACCTGCAGGAAACGTGCTGCTTTCTGCATCAACCCTATTTGCAGGAGGGAGCTGGAAGAAGGTTGAACATATACTACGTAACCTTCGGGTAGCTTGCATCTCAGAGCAGACTTTTTATGGGATACAGAGAACCATCCTCCAGCCAGTCATCGAAAAGAAGTGGGTAAAGGATCAACAGAAGGTGGTCCAACAACTGGTCGCAGCTGCAACTCCCCTTACACTTGCTGGTGATGGACGGGCAGACAGCCCAGGGCACTCTGCAAAATATGGAGTGTATACAGGACTGGAAGTCAAAGTCAACAAGATTGTCGACCTTGAGTTGGTTCAGGTATTGCAACTTATTTATATCATTTAATTTCACTCATACATGCATATTTTCATTTATTTTGCTAGAATAACTCTTTTTAAAATGTCATTGTGTATTAAAGGAATAACACAACATAAATGTTTTCCCATGGCATGCAATTAATTGAAATGGTGACCACAACTTCAAACTGTTCTTTTCTTTATACAGGGTGGTCCCTGAAAATAGAACAATTGATTTCCAGTCTTTATGATAAAATAAAAAATGACCTACTAAAATTAGAAATCTTGAAATTTGTTCAGATAATGTTTTCTTTTTTCTTTATTGTCAATTATTCATATTTCTGAAATACCAGTATGACAAAAAGCTGCCGTCTTTTCTGGGTCACCTTGTATAGGTGTAATGTATTCATAAGTTATTAATTCTGCTGTATGATAACCATTGTTCTTTCTTATTTCAGAGTAATGAGGTCAAGTCCAGCTACCATATGGAGCTAGAGGGGTTCAAAAGGCTCCAGGCATTTCTAGCCAGCAACGGACTAGAAATTGGGAAGCTCATCACNGGGGGTCGGTCAAAGGCAACGTGAAAATGTGATTCGACCCCGCTCCGTAAAAGGGAGGGATCGAATTCTCTGGCATTTCATCCACCTGGATTGGTGCCCCCTCCAAAGTCGGACTCATGCTACCCCACTGGTAAATGATAAAACGTCAAAACTATTATCAGTTTATATTTATATCTTTCTTATATTACAAGTTATTTTTTTATTTCATTATTTATGTAATTTATTCTGGAATTGGCGTTATGCAATTCTAGTGAGCAGCACCTGGTTATGATTATACCTACGGAAAAGTGTTATGTGAGTTATTCAATTGCATTGTATCATAACTGTCGTCATCATCATCATAATTTCCATCAGCATCATCTTTTACAGTTATTATTATTATTATCATAATTAATGTTATCATAATTATTATAATTATTATTATCATAATTATTGTTATCATAATTATCTTCTCTATGGTAAAACCAAATCACTTGATCCCTTTGTTTGTCTATGCTAAAAACTGGTGGATCCAGGAATTTTTCTATGTTGGCTAGTGTAATCACTTGATCCCTTTGTTTGTCTATGCTAAAAACAAAATCAAATCAAAATCATTTATGTTTGCTTGTCAGTTCTATCCTATTTCAAATACTCAAACAATTTAATCCATTAATTCAATTCTATAAAGTCGTTGAACATCTATGTTGAATAACATTACCCTTTTCTGCCATAATCTGTGTCATTGCAAAGGTTACATTCATATTTTTATTTTTATGTTTTTAAGATATTTATATTTTATATATTTTATAGCTAAATCAGTATCATTATACAATTATTGATATCGGTCTTTGTGATGGGGCTCCGTATAAAACGAGTGTCTATATTTTCACGTGTAAATTGCAAATGAACATATTCTGAGAAAGCAGTCGCAAATGTTATTTTGAAGAACGAAATTGATACATTTCGGCGAACTACCCCACACCTCCCACCACCCACCCACCATCCACCACCACCCCCTTAAAATGAAAAGAAAAGGGGGAAAGAGAAAGAAAGGAAGAGAAAGCACTCAGAAAGGTGATTACCCTTCTCAAATGGTGGGTATGCCTGAGACACGTTTGATGTTATCAACGGGGCTATTATCGTACATGAATGTATGTTGTCGTTACTTGGTCGTTCAGGAACCATTTCGTGACATAACGGTAATTATCACACACGTGTTGCCCTAACGTACAGCCCATTTTAGCCATTAGTAGAAGCTATTAGTTCTCAATTTGCAAACGCGTGCATCTACCACTATTTCACGTTGGAAAAGGGTAAGAGAAAGAGGGAGGGTGAGACAGAGAGAGAAAGAGACAGAGAGAGAGAAAGAAAGAGAGAGTTAAAAGGGTAAACCTAAATATCGGAGGATCTCTCCTCTCCTGATGACATTTTGAGGGTGGTATAATTGCTGTAGCATGCGTTAAAATGCACTGACATGAGCTTGAAAGGGTGAGGATAACGAGAAAAAACGGTAACAGTTGTGGGAGCCACGCCCGAGTGGACATAGCGGAAAGCGTTGCTGGCACCCCTGTGTGGGTTTCAACCATCACCCGGCTTCGGCGAGCGCACGACCCGACCCCTCCGCTCCCGGGGACCGAGGCTATATCCCTCGCCTCCCCGCTGGCCCCGCACCGCGGGTCTGCTATTAAAACCCCATTAAACGACCGTAAGAGACGGCGGACGGGTGGAAAAATAACAACTCGAATGTTACTGGAAATGCGATGACAGCCGACGAACTGCCTGGGGTGTAGATTTCCCCTTCACTCCTCTTCAATTCATCCTCAGAATCGCTCTCTTTTTAAAAGGGATTCCATCTGATCAAATCTGTCTTGTTGTAAGACGATCATAGAAAAAGCTCAACAGACGGCGAACCATTAGACGCTCGTGGTTTTCAAATTTGGAAACTTATTAGCGCCCCACGCCACACAGATGCGTGTATTTCCTAATGGCTGAACGAATTCTTTATCCAAAAAAAAAAAAACGAAGAAAGGAAGAGAGGGGGAGAAAGAGAAACAAATAATCATTGGTGTGAAGGATTTGTGATGGTTTCATTTGGACAGCGTTAATCCTGGTCAACCATATCATTTTGTAGATTTTACATTAGCCTTGATTTGACAAGGAAAATAAAATCTGGGACGTAGCATTGTCAATAGTCATTGTTAGTTTTATCACGATGAGTTGGTCACTTTGAGTTAAATATTACGCCTTCGTAACTCCGATGTATTTTATTCATCCTCGTTAGCGAGTCCCTACTTGTTCTGTCACTCTGAAATGGTACCATATTGCATAAATTAATTTCTTTAATGAATTAACTTAATTATATTCTCGTTGACTATAATCAATAGTTATCTCTCTCTCTCTCTCTCTCTCATTCACATTTGATACTTTTTTTCATCATGTTCATCGGAAATACTTCTACTTATATACAACTGCGATGACAATTCTATTTCCAAAGCCAAGAAATCGTATACAAAGAGACAATCATGCATGATACTAATTATGGATCCCACCAAATTTATTGACAGTTTAACGTCACATAATATAATTATGAGGTGTATCGAAGTCATTACAACGTGTATTTCATTCCGTATATAAACGAATATTGATAATAAAACATTATGACAAATTATAATATCTATCAGGAACTGTAGTTGAAAACTATGAAGAAAAAAAACACTTTCGTTTCTCCATAAATATCATATAACTGGAACTGTAGTTTTTTTTGTTTTTTTTTTGGAATAATTATTCAACCGCACATAATTATATCTGTTCACTTGAATTCTATTTAGGCAATCAACTGTTCATTATATCGTACACTTCGAATATTCGTGATACACAAGATCTGTCGATGCATAATCGCAGAATCAAAATTTCCTTTGAATACCTCAATGAAACGATTGGGAAAGTTAGGGCAACATGATTGCACCTTTTTTTTAAATATAATGTTCTCTCAATAAAAATTATGGTCATACCAAGCTTGTGAAATCACAATCACAATTACCTTAGGTAATCCATGGGCGTGGTTTAGAAGCAACTACATTATTACAGATTATCATCGAGGGTCATTATACAAGTTATAAATTAAACATTTTATTCCAGAATTAATCATTTTAGCATCATCATCACCTTTCATCATACTTTTCGAGAGTCTAGACGACAACAAAGAAGAAAAAAAAAGAAAAGAAAAAAAAAACATCACCGAGCTTTCACCATGAATTTTTTAAAAATTCTATGAGCGTATACGAAGGGGGAATATTAATCTATGTGTTCCATCTACACTTTAGACTAAATTTAGCGCAATTAATCGCTAAATCAACCACAATTATTCATCGAAAGTACCTCTCTACACTTAAAAAAAAACACGTCTACGTGCATAGCTATAAAGGGACTTTGATTAGTACATGCTATATTCGTGACATACCGTGTAAAATTTTAAATCCGCATTCAATTTTAATCGCAGCAATATTCATGTTTAATTTTACTCTTCCTCTGTTTGTCGGTCTCCCCTTTAACAAAAATGGACTATCAAAATCATTAATAATTGAATTCGAATATGGTGAAATCACGGTGTAAATCGAAAATATCTTTGCCATCTATGCAATCAAGATGAGAGAGTTTGTAAAATATATTCCCCTTTTCACTCAATGCACGCAAAGCATTTACATTATTGGCAAAGTGAATAATGGATGCTTTTCTCATAATTTGTATCAAGAAAAGTGAATCGTTATTGTTGTTGTTGTTATTTTTACAGGAACAAGGCGCAATAGGAAAATATTGTCAGGAATACAATATTCTACCTACATATAGCGGAAACTCAGATTGAGAATGATACAAGTTGATATTAGGTGTGATTATCAAAGATAATTCCGAATCAGATCATGAAAGACTAACTAGTGATAGTTATTTAGTTTAGTTCGAATAAATGAAAATGTGTTTTTAAGTGATTTATCAGAATCATGATATATGAATTGTGGTTTTCTCCCTAAAAGGAAACATAACAATACTAATTACAAACAATCATTATCATTGATGTAAAGAAAATAACATTACATTGCAGTAATTCATATTGTTTTCAATTTAGGTATATACCTTTAAGTCTATGCTTTTCCAAATCTAGACATAAGGGCCTATAGTAAGTACATAGAAATGTAAATATGCTTTATTTGTATCTTAATTATATTTGAATATCTGTAAATAAAAGGAAATAATTGAATGAATCGATATCAAATGACAATGCAGTGAATTTAATCATAACACGAAAAACAATGCGAAACCCGTTGAAACGCCAGTATTAGTATAAAGCAAAACAATATAAAAGTCTTTATTGAGTGCATTGTATTCATCGGCAATTTCGGATCATTTTTTAAATGTCGATTTCGTTTCCAATATATATCTTTAACAAAATATAAAACAATGAATACTCAGGATGGATTATCACAACACATCTTGAATAACCACAATTACATACTGCACTGAAAGAATCGTCATTTGACATGTTCACCGTACCTCGTGCAAACCTCATATTTTAGTCAAATAATAATGCGATTCCGATTCCGCTTCGCACCTAAAATCGCGCGATACCCATCGGAGATTGTTATCTGCAAATCCCCTCGCGTTAACGGCGTGAATAGCAATGCGTTGAGAGTAAAGTTATCTGCCGCTCAGTTTACTGTAAAATGGACTTTTTGATTTGAGCAGCTTATCTGCGATCTGACTTTCAAAGCGTCGTTGGCTTTGCATAAATACTGCGCGAGAGTTTGGCTGATGGTTTTGAAGAAAGAGGTGATGATGTGTAGAAGATTTGTCATGTTTAGAATTGTGTGAACAGAAGAACGAACTTGTTTCCGACGCAAGTCAGGCTTTATGCCCAATAAACCAATCCCGATATAACAGGATATATCAAAGCTTAGCATATACCATCATTCGTTTTTACAGCATTCCTTTTTTTGTTACCGTGAATTCAAAATTGGTAGAGGGCAAACGTAAAATAAAGGTTTCTTGCTGTTATCTATAGTTAATATAAAATTGTACATCGTTTAATGTTGTGTATATAAACCTGATGATAAACCCACATTATTTTGTATGACTTTTCAACTACAGTTTATGAAGGTAATGGAATAATGTAAGTTTCCTCATTTTGCAGAAGGTCAACGCCAACTTTTTTTTAAGCAAAAAGGTATTTATGTCGTAAAAGCGATGGCTTTGACTTTTGAGGATATGGTAATTGTTTGTGTGCCAGAATTTGCAGCCAGTAAAATTTGGAATAAATCGCACAGGTAGATGATAATATCACCCAAAAATATACACGTGGATTTTATGATACACATTATGGTATTCCCTTTTGTGTAACGTGGCGCTTTAGCTTTAAAACTCAAACTGTTTAATGCATGCACAAACGTATCATTCAAATTGTTGTTATTCTGTTCAACACAGGGATATAATATAATGTATTATGGGTCCAACATAAACTATTCTCTCCTCCCCCCCCCCCCCCCCCCCCCTTTTTTTTTTTTTTCCCTTTCTTTTTTTTTTTTTTTTTTTTTTCCCCCCCTCTTTTTGGGGGGGGGGGGGGGGGGGTGGCGAAGGCCTTTCGCCCCCG
>BEXV01000639.1:112792-125397 GCA_003118195.1 Hemicentrotus pulcherrimus | reverse complement strand
ATTTTAAAAATTTTTATTTTCAATTTAGAAAATGTTCAATCACACATTCACCCTATAGATATAATAATTGCAAAATATGTTTTTATACAGCCCTTGTCGATGTGTGTATTTTGGGGGATCGCGCGATCTGTTGAGACATCGCGCTGTGTTGGATACGTGTAAGGAAGGAGGACAGAAATGATCTGGAATTTTTAAAAAAATAACAACAAAAATTAAAGTTTAGGACATTTTCTCCATGAAACTGGAGAGGAGCTCAGAAGATACGTCACACAGTTGCAAATTCGTGTTTCACCGCAGGATGACAACTTCAAAAAAATCATAAATCCCGATTTTCAATCGCATATAGCTCAAACTTGCACTAATTTGTTTTTCTCATCTTTTTCCTGCTTTTATTTAAACCAATTTAATATCAGAGTGAACTTCTCCTTTAACCTTTTCGGATTTACGGCGTACTATTCAGGATTAGATTTGAATAGACTAATACTTAGGTGCGGCAATCTCCTACGAACCATCTTTTAAATTGTTCCTTCATGTCCGTTATTAAACTTTTCTTCGGGAAAAGGGTATAATGCTGTCAAGTTTCTAATTGATTCTTTAAAATACTAGTTCAGTAGTAACTATTCAGCAATTATATATAGTCGTCCGTTTTATGACCACGAAATATTAAGAGCATGGATATTATTATGGCAAACAATGACAAGTTGGATATGATTACAAGAAACATAAAATAATTAGCGGTGAGAGGACCTCACCTTAGTGATGGTATCTTACATCCGATAATATTATGAAATAAATATAATTGTATTCGTCGACTTAAAAAAAAATGATTATGACATAACGAAGGTCGTTGTATTAATGGACAGTATGCCACTTATTCTGTCGACTCAATCCTCATCGAACCAGAAAAGGGTTCTTATGTTTTCCATGAGATAATTACTAAGATCATAATGTCTATTTCCACCGCGTGTCGAGGGCGGAAATCATTTGACAACAGTAAAAGTCAAACTTATCTTATGATTTATGTCATATCGGATAACAATGATTACTGCTTTGAAGTGTTTTCTTAAAGATAAGATTAGTGTGAAAAGTGCCAAATATCGCAGTAAAATTTAGAAAGAAGCAGAGATGGATGATAACAGAAATAGAACAAAAAGAGGGTCCGGCTGTGTTGAACAAAATTAAGTGTACCAAAAAGGGAAAATTGAACAAGCAAAACTTAATAGATCATTGACGTCTGGTGAGAACCTGAAGGGCGTTAACTTGTATACAGAATTCATGGCCTTCTACTCTCATCAGACAATATATATTCATCCCGAACTATAAACCAAAAAAAGGTGTTGGTAAAGGAGGGATGATTTAGATTTTAAAGGCAATTTTTTAAAAAGTTTGCATTATAAAAAGGGAGGCTTATAGGAAACTGGGGGCGGACGCATATAATTGTAATATAATATGCTGTGTTGGATACACGGTTAATATCGAAATATAAGGCGGCTGCCCCTACCGCCCCTTAATCGAGGTCCCTGGTAAGATTTGGAGAATCTACCAGGGTTGGTAGTTTAATGCCCTTTCCATGACCTTTCTGATTTTGTTTAATTCAATGATGAAATGAAGAAACGAACATAGCTATCATGAAAATATGTTCTGATGCAGCGCACATGTCAATGCCCCAATAAACACCGTGGCCGCGGAGTTAACAATTCCTCGTTTACTTGAGTAAACTACAATTTATTCTTATAATTACATATCAGTTGGATGACTGCAACTTACCCAGACCCATTTGTGTTCCTTCTTCATCCGTGTAATTCATGGAACCATGATATCGACTCAATGTTTTGTTCCCAAATGACATTTTGATTGATCTTTTTATCTCTTTTCATTGGGCTTTTCTTCCCCCGATCCGACGCCAACATTATCTGTAAGAAACCCAAACTGTTATGGAGACCCATCTCTCCTTTGAAGAAGAGGGGTTAAGCTCGTAAACTGTGGTATGAGTCTTTTGTCGACCGGTTCCTGACCTTTCTTGCCAGGGATGTTCCCTTTGAGAGAGTTGACAGATCGTAAAAGACGTCAAGGGGTAAAATGTTAACGATTATGTTTGATTATTTTGGGCAGAGAAGGCCTCGCGACAATAAGCGTGAAATGGCATGGAATCGATCGGTAAATTACTAGCTTGACTTGTGAAAAGACTGTCTGTGCAACGAGAGGATATGAAAGGATTCTAGGCCTAATTAAACAAGAGGGCAATTGTTGTTTGGTATCGATGTCAAGTTATCGATATTTAGACGGCTTATGGCGTCAGCCTCAACACGCCTTGTAAATGACATTTGTGGTACCGACCATATAATGAAGGAAAGGGAAGAGGTGGAAACGTAAACAAATATCTAATATAACGATAATGAGAGAACTATAACAAAAAAAAATAGATAAACCGAGTTTCATATTGGACTTCTGGGCTTCGTGGAAGTGTTTGCATCTGCTTAAATAAATGCAATAAGACAGAAGGTGTAGAGTTTGCGGGAAGAAGAAAACACAGAAGGAAAAACAACCCGAAAAGTAACGATAGAAATAGAGGGGAGGGGTATAATATGGGTTTTTAATGCAATTTGAATAAAATACATTTTCAGATTGAAAAGGTAGAAATGCATAAATCCAGAATAGGCCCATTTTATATCCGATAGATTGTATAGCGGTTTTAAGAAATACATATAACAAGACAAGATAATAATATCGGATGGATTACAAATCGGCACAAAACACTATCAATCGGATCAAATGAATCCTTCTAGCTTTATACAACATTAAAGAAAATTAAAGCTGACTGTCCGAAAATCAATCATTATCCAAAAAATAACTTACAAAAAAATACTTTGAAGAAATGAATCAAGAGAGATAGCGGCACGTGAAGGTTTACTCTTGAATATATAGATTTGATTTTTACGTGCCCTTTTTTATCTGCTCACTTTATCATTAACGCATTTTCGCGTGACACTAATTTTCAAGGATGATATAGCTTTGGGAGGAATAGATTTTTCACCTTGAAGATGCATCTCGTCATTATGATTATGAAATGGTCTACTGATCGGGTTGACTATATCGTTATTCTGCAAAATGTTAAAGAAGATAATAATAGCTAGACCGAACCCGAACAAGATGTAAAGATTGCATCGATAAAGACGGAACAATGATCATTTCAGATTTAGATGCACACAATAAAGACGCAGAGGAGACCCTATACACCCCCCCNTATGATGGCGATTTTTCTAAAAGTCTTTTTATAAAAGTAATTCTCAATCATAATACTAACTTGTTCGTATTGAAAAAGAATATAGAGTAAAATGCAATGTACTAGATAACTCAACAACACAATCGCTTAACAAAATTATTTTTTAGAAACTTGTTCTGATCCCTGTATGCTTTGTACACTGTTTTATTGAAAATTGTCATTGTTTTTCTTATTGCGGCCGTTCTAAAAGGGGTAAAAGCTGCCCCTTGTCACCTCTATCCAAATCTTGCTATAGCCTTTAAGACGCCATTTTCCGTGGAAAGATATCGTAAAGAAAGTGTCCCGGATCTTGTGATAAATTAGCACATGCATAATGGTTGCTATATAAACTAGTCGATGAAGGTCTCATAATTAAACCTAATGTCGTGTATTGGATCTTGTGCGACTATGTGGCGTCTATGTGACTGCATATTGCGTTTTCCCCTATAAAGTTTAATATCCATTTTCACAGTGTGTCATTGAGGATAACTATGGCACCTAGATTATAGAAATGGTATTCATAAAGGTTTCTTAATAACTACACTGTATAAACAATAGTGTACTCGCAATGTTCGGAATAATAATAATGTGGAGAATTGAACAATGCCTTTCAATAATGCATATAAAGAAAAACAAGAAATTAACATTTCAAGTCCTATATGGCATATTGTGATTTCTCATTTAAGATTTAATGGTGTATCTTTTTTATTAAAATGTTGGGTTTGGTCGACAGGAATTATCGCATTTACGTCTCAGTAAATACTTCGCATTTAATACTTTCATAATAGACAATATAATGTTTACACAATATAAACAAATTGAATCAGCAATAAATGACACATACTTCAAAGAATATATAGAATCATATTCAATTCAAATATTTTCATTTCCAAAACTCAATTAAAACATGGAAAATACATGCATAAAATTAATATCAAATGACAATTGCAATAAAACATAAAACATGAAACTTTTTTAAAAATATAAAATATTAAAAGGCGATAAGTAATAAAAGTAATTTAAGGTACAATATAACGAGCATTTTTTGAAAATATAAATCAAGTCGAATTTTAAAGGAAATTGAGAAATCCACAAAAAAAATTACACAAGAAAGAAAGAAAAAAGGAAGGAAAAAGACATGGATATATAATATAGAATCAGATTTTAGCTACCTGGAGATCCTGGGGGTGTTTCACAAAGATCCTAAATAGAAGTTGTAAGTTGGACTTAAAAATTATGGACAGCCATTGGAGTCTTAAAATGAAATATATTCAAAAGCAGAAATTCAAGAATTTTAAACTTTTTATAAGTTCCATATCCAGAATATGAAATCTCCTTGATGATAGAAAATATGAATGATTTGAATAAACAATTAATGCCTTTCAAAATAACTTTTACAAAATATTTTCAAAGATGCTAATGGCTTTCCATAATTTTTAAGTCCAACTTAGAGTTAAGTTCGACTTAGGATCTTTGTGAAACACCCCCCAGGAGACAAGCTGGAAAATAGATGTCGTAGCATAAGCACAACGATGGAAACGATTGTTTTAAAAACAAACAAACATTGCTATTAGTAGAATATTATATCTAAACATATACATTGTTTGTTACGCTTGTGGTTTCTAAAGATGTCAAAATACGATATGACAAAAAGTGGAACATGTCATGAAATGAAAGCGTATGACCAGAAAAAAAAATGTCTTCATATCGTTCTCGAAATCTCTTGAAACCACGAACATGAATTAGATGACACAGTAGATGCATTAATCACTTTTTTAATAGAATGATAACGAGGTAACGAGATTGTCACATCTGTCCGTGCTCTCAGCACTACAAAATCGCTTGGAAATGTATTAAAATCCGATTAATTTGACCTGAACAAAGGGTTTAAGCAAATAGCAAATGTACAACCCATACGTCATCAGTTATAATCTGTCTTTTTAAAAAATAATTGTTATATACTATTAGGACTAATGGGGCGATATGCAAGCGCAGAATAAAATAAAATGATGTCGTTTACACAGTTTAAATGAAATACAAGAGAAATATAAGATGTAAGATTGGTTGTAGAGTAATACAATTTCCGGAAATTATCGCATCATTGTTATGAAGGGTAAACACGAATGCACAGCTCGTCGGCGTGTTGACTTACGTGCTAACTGTTAATGATGAATTGATAACTTGATGCGGGGTAATTCGCCTCCTGTATAGTTAATGTCAATGTTTACTTTAAATTGATGCAGTGGACTTTACATCCTCCCCTCTCTCCATCTCTCCCTCTTTCTCTCTCTCTCTCTCTCTCTCACACACACACACACACACACACTCTTTCTCTATCTCTCTATCTCTCTCTCTCTCTCCCTCTTCTCTCTTTTCTCCTACTCTCTTTCTTTCCAAGCCCGTTCCTCTCAGTCTCTCTATCTCCACTTCTCTCTCTCTCTCTCTCTTTCTCTCTTCTCTCTTTTCTCCTACTCTCTTTCTTTCCAAGCCCGTTCCTCTCAGTCTCTCTATCCCCACTTCTCTCTCTCTCTCTCTCTCTCTCTCTCTTTCTCTCTTCTCTCTTTTCTCCTACTCTCTTTCTTTCCAAGCCCGTTCCTCTCAGTTCTCTCTATCCCCACTTCTCTCTCTCTCTCTCTCTCTCTGTATTTTGTTGTCTTTCTCTCTTTATGTATTGCTGTCTCTCTTTTTTTCTTTCCTTCTCACTCTCGTTGCTTCTCTATTTTCTTTCTCTCTCTCTCTCTCTCTCTCTCTCTCTCTTTCCCTCTTTCTCGTGAAATAAGGCAGATTTGTCTTTTTCTGCAGATATTTTGGAACTTGATTTTTAGAATAATAATAATAATGATAATATTCAGCTTTCATGTAGCGCAATTATCAGTAAACATCTGCCTGTTCATGATTCAAATGCCCTGTGATTTTCCACTTGATGAGTGTCAATTCGGATGTAGTTATGGGAAGACACAAAATGAAGAAAACACATCGAGAGAAAAAAAAATAGAACAGAGAGTGTTATCAACAGAGAGAAGTGACGTGGAATGGAGAGAGATTTTAAAAAGGTTAAAAGCAATTCCCAGTGAGGGAAAAGAGAGGACTATTGTAGAAGAAAAGTTATCTTAATGGACACAAACCGTGCAATCCCTACAAGAAATCCTCTTGCAACACGAAAGTAGGTTTTAAGAGGCAGTTTGCCATCACGCCCTGCTGCATCCAAAACACACGCTTCGCCAACAAGGGGCTTGAGGGCGCACAACTCTCGATTGATAGAATTTTAATGTCATCTCACATCCCCTTGTGGCACACAGCGCGGCGCATGTAATCGTGGCAATCTCTATCGTTGTACCGAAGAGTCATGGCATGATTTGAAGGAGTTAATGCCCCTAATTACAGTGTCAAGTAAGCAGACAACCCGCAGATATAAAAAGAGGATTCGGGTGCGATGGAAACTTACAATTTGTCCAGGAGAAAAGAAGGAAGGAATTATGGAGATTGAGTGGTGCGATAGTTATCTTGCAGAGGGCTATATGCATTAAGCGTTCGATTATGGATCTTAAGTCGCAAATACACCATGGGCTTTTTAGGCGTGGTTTTCGACTCCTTTCTGACTCGCTTTTTTTTCTCCCTCCAATGATTTTGCGCGCCATTTTCCGGGCGACATCGCCGCTTATCTCTGTCACACTGTCTGCCCATTATCCTGGGACATGGTACTCGCTTTAAAGGTGTCTTTATTCCTTTGATATTGAATTTGATTTATGGAGATAAACTCGTGAAATGCCTCCACTACCAAGTTCTTATTTTCCTTTATCCTTTGCCCCGGACAAAACAGTACTGCGTTGATCTAGGAAAAGTAAAAAGCGGAATGAGAATGAGCAAATGAGATTGAGCAAGTGAGAAAATGCTCTTGAGCACTTGATTTCTAATTAAGCAAAATGATACTGAGGAAATGGCTTAGATAGAATATTGTATTTCAAAGAAAGGATGTTTACTTGATAGCAGAAAGGAAACGTAAATTTTCACAAGGCACCCCCTTCCCCTTTTGAAAGTGAATAATTAAAAACAAATTTTCAGTTATGGATGAATCGTGTAAATAGACTTGTTTCCGTTTCTTAAATTATGTCATTAGTTTAAATAGACATGCACTTAAGCTGCAATCAAAACTCCAATATGATATATTTTCCTGGAATTCTTTTGTATTAAGAAATCATAGATTAAATTAGTTCAAAATAAAGTTGCACTTGCAAAATAAAAAATTCTCACTTATAATCTCAGAGTAAACCACACGGCGAAATGCTTTAGTATGTCTGTATTCGTTGCTATTCTTTAAACTTTTCTTTTTGTTAGCTCCCTTTTCTCTATAAATAGTGATTATTGCCGTATACGAAATACAAAATAGCATTTATTTGATGCTTTTATAAAATAAAATTGTAATAAAACCGATTTGAAGTGAATTATAGCAGACTTTAAATTCTTACCTACATTTTATTCGCGAGCGTTGTTAAAATGCGACATCTTCAATCTTCGGGGGAAGTAATAGAGGCTCACAGTTTGGGGCAGGTCGAGAGGAAAGAGGCTTTGGAGTTTAAGTAGCCCTATAGTTTGAGGATACTTTCGAATATCCTGGAGCTATGTAGGCATATTTTTTATGGTGATCGTTGCAATCGTTATGATTATGATTACTTGTAGTGCGTCTCAACGTTGACTCAGGCATGATTTTCGATGCGAATGTTTCTCGTTTTGTTATTAAAGGTAGTTTTTGTTTGAGTATAATGTTTGAAAAAATGTATAATATAATAGAGTTATTATCTCTCATCTCTCAGCCCCCCTTTCCTTCTCTTATCTCTCTCTCTCTCTCTCTCTCTCTTTCTTTTCACTATATCTCCGAGTCTCAGTCTCTCTCCCTCTCTTGCTCTCTTACGTACGCTCTCGCTCTCTCTTTTCTCTTTATCGCAATTACTTATATTCCCTCTCCCTATCTCCCTTAAATCTTTGCCTACCTTTCTCTCTCTCCGCTCTCCCCTTCCCACCCCCTCCCTCTCTATCTCTCTCTGTGTTTCTCTCTCTCTTGCTCTCTCACGTACGCTCTCCCTCTTTCTCTTTATCGCAATTACTTACATACCCTCTCCCCATCTCCCTTAAATCTTTGCATACCTTTCTCTCTCTCCATTCTCTCCCTCCCACCCCCTCTCTCTCTCTCTCTCTCTCTCTGAGCCTCTTTAAACTCCATCCCTATATTTTTCTTTCCTTTCTCCCATATCCCCCCTCTCCAATTGATTTTCCTCAACCCTTCCTCACCTATACCCCTCCCGATTTTATAGTCGACACAGTTTGATACGGGTTCGATAAGGGGTCAGATCGCCACAAGACAAAGCTCTGAACACCCTGGGACTCTAAATTTTGGATTGAAATATAAAGAAGATTCTTACAGATCTCCACTTGTCAAACATTCAAGATATTAATCTGTTCTTTGACGTCTTCCTTTTCTCCGTATATCATACCTTTTTTTATAACTGCTACTCAAATATCTAGGTCACAGTCCATGCACATTATGGTGTAAATAGTGTTATCTATTTATGTGATTATCGCATTTCTCCATCTTCGATAATACGAGCTATTTTTTCACCTAGAGGCCAGACGGGACCGTCAGATTTCGGGTTTTCTTTATCTATTTATACAATTACTCATTTTTTTTTTTAGTCCGGTTAGTTTTTGTTGTTTACACAAATCGGTTAATAATAGCTTTCATAATACAGAGAGCCAAGATTGACGACCTACAAACGAATTCCATTTTTTTCTTTTACTTTGAAACACATTTAACTTCGCTTTCATCACATTCAACTTCTAATACATTTCACTGGGAAGTTAACTTCTTATATTTTGAACTTCATAATGACCCAGATGTCATTAAATGATAAGCATATTGATAAAGAAACCCCCTCTCTTTCTGTTTATACAGAGACCTGATAATTGTAAAAGTGATCTTCTAGAGGATGTCCTCGATCCTTTGTCATGATGTTTGCCCGTGATCAACAGTGATAACCACTGTTTGTCTTGACTTCCATCCTCCTATTGAGGCCTTTACATATGGGGTGCTCATTTGAACCTATTTCAACATCACTTAATGCAAATTACCATTCAGCTGCCATTGAAAAACCCCGAAGTTTGCCGCACAATCGCTCTCATTGTAATGTATCATTACGCGGAATAGAGACACGCGCCCGACACCCCTTTAGAAAGCAACACAATAGGACGATATCATATCTTTCTACTGGTGTGTGCGTATACATGTACATCGGCGCGTGTGCTGGAAGAGCTCGTCTGAGCAGAAAGTTGCGCTAGACAAGAAAAATAAAAAGTGGGAGGGGGAAAATCATAAAGGTAAATTGCATTACAAAGTCAAATCAAAATGGCGGCTGAATCGAAAAAGCGGGTTCGTTATGGCGGGGTGTTTGGTTTGGGATGTGGTAGGCGGGGTGCTCGCTTTTGTGACGTCACACTTCCATTGTCACCTTTTTTGGAATTCGCGAGAAACAGTCCGTCCGTCGTCATACTCCCCTCTTTACCGCAGCACAATATGTCCAACTTTGCACGTTATTAATTAATTAATCGATTCGAAATGGAATGAAAGAGGGTATCATTGTCGTTATTTATGCAGTTGCAGTTTGTTGATATAACAGCGAGAATGGTAGGGCGGGAATATCGTTTTTATTTCCGACGTTAAGCCAGGCTGTGTTTTTTCTGCCGAGAAGTTCATTTTTACTAAAACAACCACAAACACACGCGAGGGTGGAGAAATGAAAATACAGTGAAGAGCGATTACCCTATTCAATCATATACCATAATGAAGTTAAACAGATAAGGGGTCGCTTGCTTAGCTTTTACGACCCAATGTCGAAGACGAAGGACTGTTTATGTTTGGCCCTTCGTTGTTTTCATTTCCCTCTTTCACTAACCTTTTTACAATTTAGTTATTGGGAACAACTTTTATAGGATAACCTTTGTAATTGAAAACAAAAAAGAAGCTTGTGACATCAATCAATTATCTTATCTCATTAGAAGCTCTTTTCCAGTTATTCTTAAATTAGATTATCATTGTCAAAATCCTTTGATCATTTTAGATTTGTCCATCTGTAGGGTCTAGAGAATTAAAATGACCGATGTGGGAACTTTTTTTTTTTTTTTTTGTACCGTCTTACGACGCAAAATATCAAAATAAGCAAGCTTGCCATTACATATTAAGATAATGAATCTACATCTACAATCGGAGTTAAGCAATCAAGAACTTAATAATATTATGAGAAAAGGTAGAGATAGTTTTAATTTAAGGTGTCTAACTCTGTTCATATAATTAGTAATTGATAGTGACCTGCCCACAAGACAGTGTGAGGTAAATGCTTTTTATAAATTGTACGCAGTGTATTCTACATGCATTGTGTAAATTTGCCTCCGGAGAAGAAGTTATTTCATTTGGGAGTTTACTTCAATGTGAATTATACAATAATTACTTTCAATTAATTTCATTTGTTTCCACTAAGGAACAAAAAATATATACAAAGGTGCATAAGAAAAAAATCTTAAGATAAATGGGCTATTATGTCTGATTAAAACGGGATGCTATATCATTTTGAAATGAAATTTTAATTTATCCCTCTTTATCAATATTCATAATAATACTATGCCCTTTAACAGGATATATGTTAATCAAAAGTAAATTTCGCTTCAGGAAAAAACAGCAACGTTACAGTCATGATCACGCATTCATGTATACACAAAGGCTCAATATTACCCTTATTGATCCATACTCATTGTGAATTTGTAATGCTGCTCACATATATTTAGCTATACGTTTTTGACACGTTTTCTTTCTTTATCCACAAATTGAAAGAAAGTACTCCATTATCACGTTTTATTCAAGTTGCAGAAAACAATGATCGTTTGTCCTTTATTAAGATCGTACTGCAATATGAACCCTTCAGACACGATTCATGCATTTGCCAATAAAAATGCCTTTCTACGGTAAATTCGGAAATGAATTTTAAACTCAGTCTCTGTGTTTACTGTATGCTCTTTATCCTTCATTATTTTCATGACATGACATTTGTTAATATGAATGATGTGACTCGGCTTCTCCTAAAAAGTGTTTCACTTAAATAACATCAGGGATACTAAGAAAACATGTTTATACATAATGATCCTCTTTCACCCCTTCTCTCTCTCTCTCTCTCTCTCTATCTATCTCCTCCCCCCCTCCCTCTCTTTTTCTCTCTCTCTCTCTTTCTCTCTTCCTTTATTTATGGCCGTACATCTTTCCCTATTTCTTCCTCTCCTTTCCTTATATATTCTAAACCTATTTCTCTCTTTTTGTTCTTGATTTTGGATAATCTCTCTCCTCTTATGTATTTTTCTTCTTTTTCTTCAGTTCATTCCTCTTTTTTTTTTTCCTTCTTCTTCTTGAATTCCATTTCCACCTGCCCATCATATCGCATTGTCGTTTTTGTACTCCTATAATTGCAAGTTTTGTATTCCAATCTGGAATACAAAATACAGCATCATTTTTTCTTCTTATTTAAGTGCATTTATTGAATTTTCTTCTACGTTCCTGAAAGCTGAATAACGCCAAAACGATGAGGGTATCATTAGCTTTTGTTTTTCACCCGTTCATGACTTATTCACTCCCTGCGAAGAGTAAATGAAACGTACAAAGGTGGCACGCATCCGCGCACATCTGCTGCGAGCGCGCTGAAAGGGCGTCTCCAGTTGGTGTCAAATTACGCCCGGTGTGTATTTTGTGTGTGTGCGAAATTGGTGTGTGAGTGTGTGCGTATACTACGCCTGAATGTTCCCTTTAGACGTGGCGTACACAAACACTTCTTACCCCCTTAAAGCTGGTATCGTCTGGTATAGGGGTACAACAGCTGATCTCTTTACCCCTTTTCCTCATCACTTTCATAGTTTAGAACCCATCATGATGAGAGACTCGTTGTTCTTGGTCTTTTATGCGGTCAACCTCATGATTATTTGAGCGTAAGAAGCGTACTGTATGGAGACAAACAATAATATTATTTTATGTCTGTTAGTGGGTGAAATGTGTGAACAACGGTGACCATAAAACTTGTTAGGTATCATGTTTTACTCATTTGTGTCTGATCCAATTTTACTGTCATTGTTAAGCTTCTTTTTTTTTGTTTGTTTAAGCTCTAAAGAGCTAATTAAGAGGTCATGGACCAAAAATTGGCTTTAATCAAATCAAACTTTATTGCTTGCTAACGCAAGTTGTATCCTTCAAATTAATGTTCTTAAAAAAGAGGGGTAACAACTTTATCAATAGTGTTTTCTATATAATCCTCATCTT
>BEXV01000639.1:102792-107792 GCA_003118195.1 Hemicentrotus pulcherrimus | reverse complement strand
GGTCTCATTTGGTTTGTCGTCCTGCTATCTTGCGTAGATTGTGAACTATTATGAGAGATACATTGTTATATAAAGAATGCGTTTTTTCTTTTAAATTTTGCAAAATTGCCAGGCTCTTTACCATAAGTCGACATTGTTTTCATAGTTAATGTGTTATTCTACACAATAAAGCGAATTATTGGGCATATAAGTTCATATCTATCGATAGAAGCAGATAAAGGTTTATTTGTACGTTGTTTCTTGTTTAAATATATATTTCCTCTTTTTTTATTTTCATTCTACATCATCAAGTCATTTTTCAAATTCTCTTTGATTCCACGATGCCCATTTTGCCATGCTTCCTTACAAGGATATTAAGTACATGTTTGTCAGTATTGTAGTTATATCATAACATTGATACAGACAAGAGAACCTACACACTTGCATGGTTTGGGTTTTGTGCAGGCAATGGGACTTGTAAAGGATCGCAAACTTCAACCGGTGCTTAAGTTAACAGTATGTTGCATTATTTTTATCTGTATATAACTATTTTTTTCCATTCACTTCATGATAAGCTAGGTTTAAAAAGGAGCAATCACTTTCCATAATAATTGCAGAAACAACTTTACGAAACGAATAAGATCAGCGAAGTCAATGTTAATTTTATGTAGGCCTACTCTCAAGAGAGTCGTAATTATATCTTGTTTTTTTTATCTTGAAGGGGGATAGAGGGGTCGGCATTCTCGCTTCCATTCCCCCCCCCCCCTTTAATCTCTCTCTCTCTCTCTCTCTCTCTCTCTATCTATCTCCTTCCCCATCTCTCTTTCATTTCCTCCTGCAGTCTTGCTCTAATAACCCCATCCCTAGCTCTCTTTTCCAATCTCATATTTCACTCCCTTCTTCAATATCCTCCTGGATTTCTTTTCTTATTGTATCCCTTAAAAGTGATTGCGTGAGAAGGGCCCGCTCTATGATTGCAGCAGGTATTAAACTCCGTTATACTCCGTTTGGCGGTTGCCGAGTCAAATAACAACAATTTAATATCGAGATACACGTGGATAAGCCCGCCCGATATGAACGATAAATGACATGTTTAGCACCTGAGAATAGATTTCTTTTCCAGTCGTTTTGTCGGCCATAAACCTAGGACGAGCGCGAAACGATTTATATTCGCGCGCCCTCCTTCGTTATAATGCAATAAGAGCCAATGAAAATCTCATCTCGTAAATTGTTTGCGCCCTAGATGATGAGATGTAAGACATGTGTTTAAGATGATCGGTGACAAAAAAATTGCAATTATCAGTTCCCTCCCTTCCCTCGCGTAAATGAGAAAAGCGGGGTTAAACGCGCTGGATGTATACAGCAGCAAATTATGACCACCAATCTCGGAGAATATTGCCAAATCTGACCCCTCCCCCGAACCGTCTATTATTATGATTATGGTGAGCTACTGTCCTTCTCGTTCTTCTTCAAGATTATTTTTCATACAGGCGTACCACCGGGTGACCATAACGGCTTTGATATCTTATCCCCACACAACACCCATAACGGTGAAACATTTTTAAAAGGTATATGACTATAGGAAAATATGAAATTAACTGTTACTGTTTAAGGATAGAAACTGATGTTGTATAAAAAAAAAATGAGTGATGGAGGTTTTGAAGATACTAAAGTACTCCCATTGCATTTATTGAATAACATTAATCCCATTCATATTTCACGCCGTGTCACCGTTATCATTGATTATGTAGATATCTGTGGTCCCCACCCCAAGTAGTTTGCACAATAATGAACTAGTTTGCCATCTTTTAATTATTAATCTATTTAAATTGTCCATATTTTGTGGTGTTGGCATTAATTCGACAAGTTCCCCTAATGTGAGGGGGGCGTTTCTATTTTGCCCCTATCATCATTTAAAAAAAAAAAAGTATTCAATCATTTTTAATAACAAAATCTACCCCAACGTTATCTAACTCAGTTTGTAAAAGGTATCATTTAAAGCTTCACTAGATTGTGTATTGGCGTAATTATTCTGTTTGATCTTTCCATCACAGTATGGTTATTTAACTCATCATGTTTTACTACTATTATCTTTCTATCCTAAAGTCTGTCTGTCGTATATAAAGATCTACATGTATCTGTCTATTTCCTATAAATCATTTCCTAAGTATCTATCAAGCTGTCATTGCATAGTCTCTACTTGGACTATGCTTTAGTTAGGTATTCCATATAATTATCAATTTATATGAAATCTTCCTTATCCTGTTAATTGAAGACCTTATTAGCCTGAAAAATCGATCTGTATTTCCCATCATACAATTACGAACACAGTTAGTGAACTCCTTTTTTTTTCTTCCTCAATGAAATTGCCGTTTATGTCGGGGATCGCTTCTGCAGCTTCGATTTATAAAATTGCTAAATACAGAGCTAAGATTTCTCTCATTAAATTGTAACTTGATTACAGTTTTCATTAGCTTATTAGCGGGGGAAGCGTGGTAAAATCGTTGTAATAGCGCATACATCCAGCGTTTCATGAAAAGATTTAGCGAAGGGATAAACGATGGGTGTTTGACAGTGAGTGCTTGATTTATTTCACGTGCCAGGGTGTTTTCTGACTCATCTCCATCTCTCTCTCCTCCTCTCTGCCTCTCTCTCTCTCTCTGTCTTTTTTCTTCCTTTCTGCATCTCTCTCTCTCTCTCTCTCTGTATCTATTTCTTTCATTCTCTCTCTCTCTTCCCCTAGCTATTCATCCGTTTCATCACTGCCTTTTCTTTCTATCTCTCTCTCTCCCTCTTTTTATTCTCTCTGTCTTCCCGAGACTCTCTCTCTCTCTCTCTCTCTCTCACACACACACACACTCTCTCTCTCTCTCTCTCTCTCTCCCACACACGCACTCACTGTCTGCCTGCTCTCTTCTCCTACTATTCATCCATTTTATCTCTGACCCTCTTTCTCCTCCCCACTCACTTTTTTGTCAGTGTTACATTTAGGAAATACAATTTTAGAAAGCTAGAAAGTTGAATTTATGAGAGGTATGAATTAGGGGGGGGGCATAGAAAGATAATAACAATATCATAATCATCATAACAATATAGCGACTTTCCGACTGGACACACAGCGCTTTGAGATGCCGTTAGGCATTATGGAGTTAATATGTTTGGGTTGTATTCTCGAAAGCGGACAACTTTAGTCCTACGGTTAAATCCTACGACTTAGTATGGAATGCAAAGTGTCTATATAAATATGTTTTTTGATAATTTAATCTGTCACTAAATTAAAAAAAAGTGTAATAAAATAATTAATAAACAACAATATAACTATGAAATAATCATTATATGATGGTAATTTAGGGACATATAAAATTATTCAAAAATATGTCCATGTGGACATTTGGCATTCCATGCTTAGTCAGAGGATTAAACCATGGACTAAAGTTAGTCCGCTTTCGAGAATACCACCCAATATCTTTAAGATAAATATGGTCAGTTGGTTAACTGTTGTTCTACTTGACTGCTAAGAAAGCATTATGAGCTTGTAAGTAAGCAACCAAGGGACCAACGGCTTTAAGTCTTTTCCGAGGGACTTGGTAATGAGGATTAATGCCATACCAAAGGGCACGAGCGCATTGACTTGGTTTCGAACCCGGGACCTCCGGGATACGAGACCACTGCTATACCACCGAGCTATCGCGGCTTCCACACTATGAATGAAAAAATCGCTCTTTAAGATTTCATATGGTAAGAAAAAGGCACAAATTCGTCTCAAGAATCGAGCAAATGTAGTGGTAAGACACGCCTACTTTAGCGAATACTCTACAAGGGACAGATAAGAAGGTTGTACGGAAAATATCTTACAATGTTCGCCGTCCATCTTCCGACTTTATGAGCTTATTGATAGATCATATTCGCTTGTGACGTGGACTTAATACGTCTTAAAGCAGAGATGAATAACCGTGATACATCTCAATTAAAAACCTAGATGGCGGGTCGAATCTGGAAGAACCTTCCGCGCCCAATTACAAACGAAAAATGAATTGCTTCTACCAAGTAATTATGATTATGAACAAGATAATATTACATGTATACTCGCTTAAAAGACCTGCTCAACGCGGTTTAATGTAAAATAAAGACATCGCTCCTCAAGTAAGCGACTTATCAGTTCATCGCACTGTGGCGAGGTGTCTGCTAAAATATGTCGTGTCTTAGCGCGGTGATTAATGATAGCCGGTAACTTCAGTCCCTCAGTAATCATTATACGGTATCCTCAATGTCTGCAGTGAGATCGGGAAACCCGCTTTTGCTTGTGAGTGGGGGGGAAAGAGAAAGTACATAACCAGGGAGGCAAAGGTTGTAGTAAGACACTCTTTACGACGAGTCTGTAAATCAAATGGAATATAAATCATCAAAACCCTTGGCTCTGTGCATCGAATCAACTTTTCATTAGTATTTCTCCAGCTATACGGTTGAACATAGACGTCTATAAAGGCCGGGGTGCCCCTTTGTAAAGTCAATGTCGTGACAAAGCCAATAGAGTCAAGTGGTCTCAGATTCTTTTGAAGAGAAATTCGATCTCAATCTATTCTAATCAGAGTTTAAATTTATACCGTTTCACTTGGCATCTTGTGCCTAACTCATAGACGATGCACAAAAGTACCACAAGCTTAGAATAGATCGAAGAAATATCCCGTCGAGTGTACATTGTAAATAGCATTATTATATTGAACATGCTTACGTTGCTAAAAGAGGGTATTGGAGAGTGATATTGTTTACATTGTTAATGTTGACAAATGCAAAAAGAACAAAAATTAAAGGTATGTGTGAGGTGGATCAAAATTATGTAATGGTAAGTAACGGAAAATGAGATAATGTGAAAAGGGCTCTTATCATCTTTTTTCCTCGTTTTGCTTTGCTCCTCAGATCTTTTTTTCTCTCTCTCTCTCTCTCCCTCTCTCTCTCTCCGTCTCCCTCCCCCTCTCTGTTTCTCTCTCCCTCTCTCTCTCTCTCTCTCTCTCTCTCTCTCT
>BEXV01000639.1:76894-93727 GCA_003118195.1 Hemicentrotus pulcherrimus | reverse complement strand
TCTCTCTCCCTCCCCATCTTTCTCTCTTCTGCCCCTCTCTATGTTCCTCTCTCTCCCTTGCGGTTTGGCGTCATCCCACTTCCAGTTCTTCCAGTTGGTGTAAAATGCCCATCTCGATGATACATCTCTCACGGACGATTTAAGATGAAAGTGGTTTTGCTTTGGGTTCCTCTTATATTTCGTGGTATTTTTATTTAAATGTGTGACGGATGAAAAGAACGATTCATATCTATCGGCTCAATGGTCCATTGAGCATCAATAAATTATATCCGGGATAAGAGACATTCACCTATGGTAGCTAACGAGGTGTTGAGTCTTCGGTGGCATCCTTAAATGCGTTCGCCTTAATGATTATAGAATGTGAGAGATTCAATTTAATAAGAAAAAAGTTTTTTTATCATTTATTTTTTTTCATACCATTTTTGCCATTTATGTGCATGGGAATGGTTGATCCAAATTACATAAGGTGACTGCTCAGAACTTGCATTTGACATTTGAGAGGAATTTTAGGAACAATGCACAATGTTGCGTATTCAGGGAGTGATAAACAGGGGCGGAATCCTCTCTGCGGCGAAAATGAAGTGGTAGCCTGGTCTTCATGCCGAAAGCAGCTCCTCTCTGTTGTAAATTCCTGTTGATGTTCAACTGTCACCCTCCCCCCTTTCCCTATCATCGTCATTAAAGCGGGATTAAGTTTTGGGAGGGGGCACTCGGTCAAAAATATGGCTACACCATTAAGGCATACTGCAGCCTTCCCCCCGAAACAGTATAGTGGGGCGAAAAAAAAATAATACAATGAATCCATGAAATGTTGAGAGCAGCGGAACGCATAACAAATTAGTAAATGATGAATTCTAAGTTTGCTGTTTTACTACATGTACTACGATGGTTGCCAAATTTTACTGTAAGTCTGAAATAAATAAATGGAAATTCCAATTTTATTATATGTTAAGATCGCGCAGAAATGTCGTTTTCTCCCGATGTCGCAAATAACCTTCAAGACATGTTGAGTGAGATGGAGGGGAGAGAGAGAGAGAGGAGGGAGAGAGGGGGAGAAGGAATATAATGGTGATTCGCTTAAGTTAATCACTGTAGCTTAAACAATTAGCATCTTCACACCCTCAATGTGTAATGTGTCGAAGTTCGTAACCTCGTGGTGCTCGAACTTCATATGCTAAAGCATTTTTGAAGATGTATCAAACGTTGATTAGAATTTCAACTCCCCAGTTTCACACGGCTTCCTAGCTCTTCATCGTACCCGACTAAAACAATCAGGTTCAAGCGAGATCAGTTACCTTTCATAGATCATAGCCTCCAGTGTTTATTCCTTATCAAAATGTCTTCTCCGCTTTCTCCCCATCAATATTACAAATCACCATTTCCCCCCACATCCCCTCAAGTCGTGAAATTAAAGACCTTTGCCATTCACATCATCCATTTGAGGAATAATGGGTGTTTATTCTGTCCAGCTCTTAGCCTAATGCATTTCCCTGAATTATAAAACGGACCACTCGTTAACGATACTCAATAAATTATGAGAATCGATTACACGATCGGTCACCGGGGAACCGTCTGAGCGAGTACTGATAGTCAATCAGGAATGTATCTGCTCTTTATTTTGTCTTTTATTGTTTTGATGGGAAGTTAAAACACCCCAGGCTATACCCACCACTGAATACCATCCAGCACTTAAAACGACTGGAACAGTAATGTCATGTCGTTTATGGCTAACTCTAATGGCGCAACTGGCAATAGTGGCGTGTCTGGAATGCTTTTGAGGCTTTCAAGCCGGTAATGTGAAAGTGATTTTACATGAAATGCAGTTCAATGAATGTTGTATTTAGCCCGACGTTATCAAAAACATCTTCAAAACAAACGGACAGATAATTTATAACATGAAGATCAATGAAAAGGACGGCTAGTCGCGCATGCGTGGCAGCAAAACTCTTCCCTGCAGCGTAGTTTCATAATGAAATAAACTGTTTTAGAATTACTTAGAAAGGTTGATCAGTATTATATTAATGTGTGCTTTTATTTTGAGTTGATTGGGATTCTATAATCCAGCAATGATGACAAATTAGCAAATTAATCTTTGCATGCAGGAAATGACATACCACAAGTAACTTGGACAACTATTTGCATTTGTATGCATACTATACATCGATATAAACATTATGTGTTATCACCTGACGAAGTGTTGCGGCGGCGTACGAAACGTCGTGATCTTTTAGATCCCTTGTAGACCATACATTGCGAGACGAAGGAATATCACTAGCGATATTATTTTCGATACTACATCCGCAATGAGTAATATATTTAGTATCAATATAACCATTGTTTAACACTTCAAGAGTTTAAAGGCAAACATGTCAGGTTATTCCTTTTATTCTGCACAAGAAGGGGGAAAATGAAGACACCAAATCAGATTGGTGGCCTGCGATCTTAATCTAACCCCTTTTACAGCTCTTTAAAACTGTTTATCAAGTATAGAGAAGCAGAAGTGCTACTCTCAAAAGCCTTCCATTAACATATTTAATTAGGAATAAAAAATAAAAAATAATAATATCGCAATGTCATTACATCACTCAGCTTGGCCTAGAATTTAAAAAAAAATTCTCGAAATTTAAAGAGATGGTTGAGTTCTGGGAAGAGGTAAAAATTAATTTGTGAACTTTATCATTCTTATTATGCAATTGTGGAAGAACATCATATAAGACATGTTCCCTGAAAAGCATGGCTTTTTAAATGCCTTTATATTCTAAATATGTCATGTAACATCGTAAAACTCGGGGGTAGGATTTTTACGCCACGTGTTCGTGTAGTCCCATATGCATTTTCTGTGTACAGTGTTTGTAACTTTACCAAATTTCTTATCATTTTGATGATTCCAGAACCTTGCAATACACACACATTCTTATATGCTAGATGATCAACCTTTTCTAGTCGATTCCATACCGTTTCTTTCACAATGCAATCGCATGACCAGAACTCAACTTCATTTTTAACATGATGATCCCGTATGAAAGTTTCATTTCTCCTTGCCACAAACTGATAATTCATGATTTTATGCCATAAATGGGAAGTCCACCCTGATATTAAAATGGTTTTAATAGAAGTAGGAAAATGGGAGGAACAGGCTATTGAAAGTTTGAGCAAAATCCGATTAAAAATAAGAAAGTTAGGAATTTATGAAGTTGCGATCAATCAAACACAAATTGGCAGCTTTTTGATGAAGCGTATCTTGCAAGTTCTGTACCCATTTTGCTTTGTAGTAAAACAAAACAAAAATCAAAAATGCAACAAATTCCTAAAGAGAATGTTAACTCATACATACACCCTAAATAAAATTATTGTCAATATGTATACAACCCCCGTATGAAACAAATTCATTCCTTTCATCAATAACTTAGAAAGGAAAGTTTATACAATATTCTGCACATAGCGAAATGGAGAGGAGCTCGCAAGATACGTCACACAAAAAAATGTTTTGCTGCATTGGAAGAAATTTAATGAGTCTATATTTTTTGTTTAAATGAAAGACGTTGTCATCTTTATTCAGACCAAACCCACATTCTGAGATAAAACATGTTCAAGTAGGCAAATCATGTAGCTTCTTAAAGTCTATTACTATTCTATAATATCCCTCAATAGTTAATGACTCATTTTAAAGCCCCTTTAAAGTGTTGGGAGCCCCAACAATTATTTTGATGGCAAAATTTCACCGACAGTTAATGTATCATAATGTGAAAGAGGATGTCATTCAAGACAAATTTCTGTAAAGATTATCAAAAAATGTGTTTGAAGTCGAATATTGATGAAAGAATACAAAATTTAGGTTTTCTGCGTAAAACAGAAAACCTATATAATTCTTTTATCAATTTTGTCTTGAAACACATTTTTCTGGGGGAAATCTTTGCAGAGGACATTATGATACACTTTAAGTGATATTTTGCCATCAATTTTTTTGACGAATTTGGGGCTCCTAACACTTTAGAGGGGCTTTAATAGAGAACTTCGCCACGCTGCCAATGTTTAATATGAAATGAAGTGGATATGATGGCGTAACTTATCCATGATGTGTGTACCAGAGACGATGGAGCGTAGATAATGTGATCTTTTAATTGGGCAGGTATTGACATCGTTCTCGTATTATTCAAGCCACGAAGATTGTGAATGCTTAGACACCTCCTGCGTGAGATCCTCACCACACTAGTCTTCAAGACAAGCTTCGTCTGAAAATAGCCGGAATAACAAGCACAAGAGAGGCCAAAAAATCGCGCCAAATTTGTCGGCGAGGGAGCGAAAGAAAAGCGGCATCTTGGCGTGATGGAAGCGTGTGTTTTCGCTTCGCTTACCCTAGCTAGAATTTCAAAGCTGTTTCCCTCTTTTTAACAGCATCAACGTCTGACCTAACAGACGAGCAGTCACAATTGGCAGAATCTCAATCCATTGATTTTGACTTCTCACTTCTCGGTTTTCTTATCGTCGCATTAGTGTATAAATGAGTATGTAAGCTAGCTTCCCCTCCTCCTCCCCGCCGCTCCCCGGGGAAGTCCCAGCCGGGAGACGGTTCAAAGAAGACTCGCTGCCAACGTGGCTGCGGAGGCATACAAGAGTGTCCCAATGGCGACTTTTTTACAGGGCTCTGTCGCCCGTCTACAACGGGCATCTCGCACCCCGGTCCTCCCGGAGGTATGGGCCGGTGATTTGCCTGTTACTCGATAGGATGTGTA
Organism: Hemicentrotus pulcherrimus; assembly: GCA_003118195.1. Lineage (NCBI taxonomy): Eukaryota > Metazoa > Echinodermata > Echinoidea > Camarodonta > Strongylocentrotidae > Hemicentrotus > Hemicentrotus pulcherrimus. The sequence continues at coordinate 88,994 of BEXV01000639.1, read as the reverse complement.
TTTGGTGGAGGTGCTATTCTAGCAGGCTTCGTAATGTGTCGTTTACAGCGCGAGGTGTGAAAACTATCACCTCTGTGCGAGCGGTATGATGGGCCGTGCGCAGCGCTGCGAGATGGCAAGTCTCTAGCGGGCTCATTTTCGATGTCGTCTAGGAATTCGTCTGCGTCGAAGTTTGGAAGTTGCAATTATTCTGAGGCAAACTTCGCGGATGAGTGTCTACGATATGACATGTGGGAAGATCATCAAGCCTTACAGAATAGATATCAGTATGCCAGCTTTGGATATTGATAAAAAGTGAATCCTGCAGACTAATGGCAAAACCCAAGATTACTTCCTTAAATGGCAGAAAAGTTCAATTTAGATACTTGACGGTTAACTGAATTGACTTTGTCTAAGGACGCCCCGTATTTATTTCACATAAAGTATAATGTTAATTCCTAGAAGAATGGATCATTAAACCGAATCAAATTTGAGTTCCCCCCAAAAGTATGGAGCTCTAACGGCAATGATAGAGACTGGGGTGCCGAGCAGGAAATGAGTGGTTACCATAGTGATGATAGAAGTTTGAGAAACAGGTAAATAGATATGAAAGAACCCCTTAAACAATTATGATACCATAACAATAATTTTTCTGAAAAAATCCGGAGGAACCAAACTATCTTCAGACCTAACAACGGGACCTACTTGTATAAGATAGGCCTATATTCCAACTGTAACCTTTTATCGTTTCAATTTGCAGGTTCATACATCATTATATCTGCATGTACATTTCATTGTTTTACTAATTCAAATCCTTACAAGAAAAGCAAATCCGGGAAATGACACTTTCTCCCTCAAATATCGTATACAAGTAGTAAGTACCGTCTTTTTTTAGAATGGAAAGATTGTTTTAGAGCGTTATTGGAAATATGATATAGACCAGGGACACCTTTCACAAAACTTGTCATTAGTGACAAAAGACAGTCTTTGTTATAAGCTACTGGAATCCTTGCTCCTGATTGGTTATCAGCAGATTTGTCACTGATTTTTGTCATTTGTCATTGAAAGAAGGCTTTGTGAAACGGGCCCTGGTACTTTCATATCTTTGTTAGATCTTTCAAAAACTGTCAAAAGTAGACGTACAAAGGTCATATCGCTTTAAAGGCATCGTTTAACAATGTTAAATCTGAGATGCACGGCCCTACGTGTTATCAGTGTCTGTGATAAGGTGTAATATTGCCCTTAAAAAAATTGCGCTTCAAAATGATCAAGAAGTGCCTCAAAAAAGTGAAAATCTTTGAGTGACCGGTTTTACCAGACTCGTTTTCCCCGATAGACTGTAGTGTTATGAAACCCTTAGGAAAGCGAAAATTTGATTTCGATTTGATTTGATCTTGATAATCAGACAGGCGATGGGCTTGTTAAAGTCACAGGGTTCCTGACTGATCTAAAGGTGTTATAATTATCATTGCAGCATTAGCTAAATCCAGGATTTTGTTTCAGAATCTGAGACACAGTTACCCAATCCCTTTGATCCTTGTTGGTAACGGATATCATTTGACCGTAACATTATTAATTGTAATTGGGTCCCTGTGTTTGTCATAATGAATATTATGCAGCTCAAGAGCAGAAATTTGACGATTTCCTAAATGCAACATGATTATTTTGTAGTCAAGTTTATTGATTAGTCAAGTGCATGTGTTCTCATATTGAACAATGTTTGTTACTGGGTTGAAAAATGCTTTCACAAATTTCTCTTAAAATTAAAAGCATTTTCTTCTCGTCTTGTCTTTTTTCCCCATTTTTGTTCTTTTTTGTTCTTCTACCTTTCGGATTTCTTGACCTTTAAGGACCGAGGAAAGACAATGATGACGTACTTAAGATGATGGATGTTCAGAAGACTAACATCAATATATTATCACACATTTTTCGCAGGTCGAAATAAAATGTAAAAGAATTCTTTTTTTTTTTTTTGAGGTATGTGTGTTTATAACTACATTACACATCGCATTGGTAAACCATTTCTAGTTGTATAGTAATTATCAATTTTTTGTTTTCTAAACTTTATTATTCTTATAAAGGGTGATTTCGATTTCAGACCATCATGTTGTTTTAACTTGTTAAGTCTTTTTTCTATTTTCTTTTTTGAATCAATGATTATATTTCATTTCCATGTTCACATTGTATAAATTATACATGTACAATAACTCCTTAATTAGACTCTCACTTTGTTAGTGTTTTGAATGAATTGGGAATTGAAACAAAAATCAAATACCGAGTTAACTTGATCTCTTAAATGACGATTTTTTTAAAAGTTTATTGGAAATCAACTAACTCGGTTTTTTCCTGTTGCGTTGTACACTGATTGATAGAAATTGCACGATGTTGTAATTAAACTTTTAAGCTCACCTGTTAACTCTCCTCGCAGATTGCTTTCTTTTATCATTTTGGTATGTTACGTTTATATTCAGCATAAAATACCTATGATTCATTCTATATCAAGATTTGCATTTTGGACCAAAACTCAACCCCCCCCCCCCCCAAGGAAAAAAAATAGAATGAAAGAAAGAAAGAAAGAAAGAAGGAAAGAAGAAAAAAAAGGAAATATATTCATCTCGAAGGATCATGTATTTCTCAAAAGAAGGCATAGTTTGTACATAGAAATAACAGGCGTGTGATATATCATTATCCACTAAATTAGTTAACTCCCCACCTACGACAATCATTGCAAACGCTTTCGTTCTATTATCATGAAATGAGCTGATAACACTGAGAAATCTCGGGTTCATGCAGTTGTAATTTTGCCAGAATGCTAATGGTATCTATCTATATCGAATATAAATGATAATAATGCACTGGATTGGAACAGCAAAAAGGTACTTGCCAACGAAAGCTGTTAGCACAATTTGCATACATTGCACTTATTACTAGAACAAAAACAATAAAAAGAATCTGGAGGATTTTTTTCTTCTTCAGTGTCCACCCCCCCCCCCCCCCCTCCCCACAAAGAAAAAAGAGAAAGAAAATAAATAAAGGGGAAAGTGGTTGAGGAAATATGCGAAAGAGGCAGAATCAGATTTTAAAAAAGATAGAAAACAAAATCATATAAGGGTGAAACATGGAGAACATAAATGTTAACTTAATAGCACGGAAATTGCCAAAAACGAAAACAAGATGTAGTGGGGCGCTTTTTTGTTTGAGCGGGCAGGAATCGACGCGACAGACCGGGTTAAGTCGCGTTTATGGCCGATTCTCTACAGACGTTGCTAGGTAAGAACTTCATGATGAGATGATGTAAATAAAACATTAGTTTGGGGGGATGCTTGTTCGCATCTCACCGCCGAGCTGCAGGAATGATTTTCCATTTTTGTGATCATCGAATCGAAAACGTTTAATATCTCTTCCCAATGCGGTTGAACGCTCGGTTTGATCGGGGCGCCGAAAAGGGGTTCTCTGATAGTTTGTTTGCATCATCTAACCTTTCCGATGTTTTCTACTTCGCCATTGTTTTCTTTTTAATTTCCTCCTCCCCTTTTCACTTCGATTTTCAGTTTTCATTACTTTTCTAATTTACATCCTCCATTTTATCCTTTACACCGTCGCCCGCTTTTCCTTTTCTCCTTTTCCATCTACTTCCCTTCATTTCTCTCTCTAAATAGCTATATTCTTCTCATTTCTTATATTGCTCACGACATGTATAGCGTCTAGAAGGATACAAGAAAGGCATGAGTTCCGCAGTGGTAAAGATGAGGAAAACTAAGATCACGAAGATGCTGGATTGGTATAGGTGATGAGGGATGCAGGTTTGGTACCAGTTAGGGGGTGCTGAGGGGTGGAGGAGTTGTTTCGTGAGGATGGGTGAAGTTGTGTTGTTGGCGAGGGGTGCAATAGTGGTATCGGATATGAAAAGGGAGTGGACACTGTGAGGAGTGGGCTGGAGTGGTGTAAATGATGAAGGGTGTTCGACTGGTGTCGGTCAAGGGGGATGCTAGTGTGGTATCAGGGATGGGGAGTTCTGTAGTGGCGATGAAGGGTGCAGGATTGTGACAGTCATTAAGGGGGCAAAGGAGTGGTAAGCAGGCCAGGGGTTGCTGGAATGGTATAGATGATGAGGGATCGAAGGAGCATTGTTGGCGATGAGGGGTAATGAAATGGTGCTTGAGTTGAAAGGTGCAGGAGGGGTAGGCTACTTGTGAGAATGAGTGCAGTACTTGTATTTGTGTGGAGTGATTTTGGATTGGTATTTGCGAGAAGGGGGTGCCAAATTTGGCATTTGTGAGGACTGTGAATGAAGAGATGAGGAGTGGTGTTTATGAGGATGAGTACTGGACCGGTACTAGAGAAGAGGGGTCCAGGAAGTGTTACACACTAAGAAATAAGCATATTTTTGCAACCACCTACGCGTATTTGGCAGCTAGAAGGTGCTGTTTTCGTAGCAGAAGTGTACCTTTATTTCTGTTTATGTATGAAAGCTGCCTGTGTGGTACGTTTTGAAGCTTATGGTTACAGAATTTGTTTAAAAGTTATGCGGGTGTAGTAGTGATTGCCGGTGTGTCTAGGACAGTAGTCCGGTCAGCAGCTATAGTAATGTTTTACTTGGGATCCCTCAGAATTTACTATTATCTTGAATTGCGTGAGGGGCTCATCGATACGGATGAGGAGGTTTGTGTTGGGGCTATGGGTACAGGATTATGATGGTAAAGGAAGGGTAGGGGATGATGAGGGGTGCAATAGTGATTGACAGGGGTGTGTCAGCTAGGCCATGGGTACAGGAGTCTGATGGTGGAGGAATGGTAGGATGTGATAAGGGGGTGCAAGAGTGGGGAGGAGGGGTGTGTTAGCTAGGCTATGGGTGCAAGATTGATAATCAATGCTGGTAGATGATAATAAGGATGGTAAAGTGTACAATAGTGACTTGGGTTTATCCTAATTGAAATCGGATAGCTTTTTGAATTTACGTTTACTTTCATCATTGATTGTAGATTTTACAGCATTAAAATCATAAAACAATATCGCACAAATACAATTATAGGACTAATGATAGATGAGTGGCAAAATGTAAACTGTAAAAGTGTAACAAGTTAAATAGTTCCAGTGAATGTCAATATTGACAATTATTATAGGCCTACGTCATACGATCAAATGATTTGGGCCGTACGTAAAAACTATGTTGGAGAAAATGTTATAGAAAAGGGTAGTGACAGATATAATGATGAACTTGCGAAGTTATAACTAATTTAACCATCAATCTTAGATAATCAGAATATATTTCGTTCATCAAATTAGTGTTAGAAATTACAAATTCTGGATTTAAAAAGTATAATTGTAGCAAATACATATTATATGACGTCAATATAGAGCTATAGTCCGTTATTGCTCGAAGGTATAAACATGTTCATTTAACCATGAGAGGAGAATTATTCTAAGAGAGATAACATAAACATAAAGCAATAATTTATCCCACACATTGACATCGTCGTGTGGGCGACGTCTTGAAGTATAAGAGGTTTGAACGATGCCCATTATTATCATCTTCAAGAAACCCCCTCTCTCCGCCATCTTCATCTAACTCGATCCTCTCATGCAGCATGTGAGGCGTTAAATAAGACAGACTGGAAAGATTACCACAATCAATCAGCATCATTTTCACCATATGGATGCTTCCTCCTTCTCTTTTTCCCGCGCGCGCCAAACGCATAATCAGTGTCGTGAGGGAAGACACACTACCTCACACACCGGCACACACACCGAAAGGTAAAACCGCCAACTTTAGAAGGTGTCAAAGATACGGGCAAAGTGGGACGACGGCCATCATCGATCACAGGAATATAAAGACAAAAAACCTATTTATGAAAGACAACCCGCGATAAGAGGGTGATTAGAATCGAATTGAGGTCATGAGATCCTGAAAAATTGAAGACGAAAGGTAGAGAGATGTTTTTTCAAGGAAAAGGTTCTTGGAGATGGGTCAAGGGGGCGGAGTGATCTGGGATTCATCAACTTATTTAGGTCAAGCTTTGGATAAAAGAGGTGTGTGCCGTTATCGAAAATTCATGCGTTTATTTAGGTCAGCCGATTGTCGGTCCTTAATCGCCGAAAGCAATTAGAATCTTATCGATTAAAAGTAAATGCCAACACTTAAAAAATTATGATGCGAAAGACATGCAACAGCAATTGACAAGAACTGATCTAGATTTTTAGCCTAAACTCGGTGGAGAGTGGTGGACGGGACGTTAGCCGCATTATACACGTGAGGGGACTGTGGAAGACACGAAAAACGAGCATTATGAGAGAGATTGTAAAGATTTGAGTGACGATAAAAATAAAAACATTTTCAAGTTGAAAATAACGATTAAGATTAAGGTTAATGAAGGAATGCTACATGGGAGATGCGTTAGAAAGGGAGGGGAGGATGAAACAGACTGGAAATGATTGGTGTTGGAGGGTGGCTAAAGAAATGACTTGTATATAAAATTGTTTTACACCGTATTGTCAACAGTCAAACCTGGATATCAAGGCAATCCGAGGGAAACATGACAATTGGCCATGCACTTTAAACCTCTATTTTGTTAAAACCTTTTAACAAACGTATAGATAATGGCTCCAAACAATTATTATATGCCATACACAGTTTAGTAACTGAATTATTAATATGTTGAACATACGCATACTTCCTTCACCTTGGCTAAAAGTCATCTTTGGAAAAATCAGAGATGGAATGACTTTGATAGATGGATATAATTTATATACGGGCAGCGGGTTTAAGGAACACAGAAAACTAAAGAGAATACGAAAGAAAGAAAGAAACCAAGAGAAAGAGAAAAAAATGATAAAAATGTAAGACTATCGGAGGGATAGATTAAGAGAGACTGTTGTTTTGCATTGAATATGTTGATATCAGAAGAGCGAAAGAATACCCCCAAAACAGAGATAAAGGCTCAAAGATTTAAAGAGAGGATACATTAGAAATAAAGGGAAAGATAGAGAGAAAATGTAAGAGATAGAGAGAGAGGAAGAAAAAAAGAGAGAGAGGGTGACGGTGAGAGAGAATGAGAATGAGGGGTTAGTAACAGATAGTGAGACGAAGAAAGAAGAAGAGAGAGAGAGAGAGAGAGAGAAGGAAGGGACAGAGAGAGAGAGAGAGAGAGAGCGAGAGAGAAGGGGCGGAGAAAGAGAGAGAATTCCAGAGAGGGCGAGAAAAGATACTGACAATTAACCTCGGGCGAAGTTCATGAAATATTCGTATGAATTCGACGATAGTTGATGATGAGTAACAAAATTCGAAAGTCATATTTATTTATCATAAAAGGTTCTAATACCATGGTGATGATGGCGGATGATGAATACTATCAATTATTATGGAGAGGAAAAAAAATGGAAAATACTCGACGAATCATCTCCTGGTCATGCATCTTGAGCAGGCGGTAAAGAAAAAAAAGCCGAGGGAAACGATGAGATAAAAATAAATGGGCAGATTTTATGACACCGCGTATAAAGAGGGGTGTGACAAAGTAATCACCGTATCCATACACATCTGATGTAAGTTTTCTTAGCATACCCTTGGGCATGCATATACAATGTTCATTTGGGGATGAATCTCAATATAAGCTCTAGGTTTAGATGGACACTGTAAGTAATCATAAGTAAACCCATCTCAATATATTGGCGAAATCTAAATTATACTGATTTTATATCGAGTAAATTGATATGATTTGATTTTTGTCACACGAAGAGCTGTTAATTTTTTTAATGTTTCAGTGCTAATTATAATCTATAAATAGTTAAAGCAGGCAATGATTTTAATGTTATTTAGGAATAAGTGTAATTAGTTGAATATTTTTTTCTTTTCATTTAGATAGAGGCCATGTATTATTTTTTCAGATTAATGCAATTTGTCTGCATCATATCGGGGAAGGTTTTGGGGGTAGAGAAAGACAAAATCTTAACTCTGAAAGATCGATATTAACACAGGTATATCCAAATATCGTTTTTCTTCACATTTATTATGGCAGTAACATAAACAAGGATATATTAGAACAATACAAGGCATTTCAGGTTTATTCATCTACAGTTCCATTTTTATATTAAATAGCGCTATACATCAAGTATTTCGAATTCCCAATTTTCATATTTCCAATTTTCATATTTCCAATCTCCTCCTGACCGACGACATGCTGTTCTATGACCGAATGTTCAACCCCACCCGAAATAATAACAGCAACATTGATTTACTTTGAGAGATCGTTTCCGTCATACTCTGTGAAACCTGGAGTCATATTTAACCTCATAATTAGCGTATAAATAGCAGGCAAATTAGATCAAACTTAATCTCTTTTCCAGAGACACTGCCTCTTGTATGACTGTGTATATGTCCCTCTGTCCGTCTCTCCTTGAGCGCTCCTCTCACTCCTTCCTCTAAATCTCTCCTCTTTTTTACGCTTTCTCGGCCGTTTCCACCCAGAATCTTTTAAAATTTATAGAAGCAGCCAGCTCGCGGGGTTTGATACGGGACGACAGACATAATAGCCGTATAGCGGCCCCGTAGTTTCACGCACTCTTGCGCACAGATACGAAGGAAACGAGCCGAGACGAAAGCCGCTGAAATAGAAAAGCACGAATATTATTCGCCTTCCGAAGCGCTATGACAGTGATGAACGACGCGACAGGGTCTTAATTAGAGCTCAGGAACTCGTAAAAATTGCATATTATATCCCACACCGCGAGATATTTTAATGGACAAAATCCTATCAGATTTCACATCACTTACCCTTCCTCCTACTTTTTTTTCCCCCTCTTCCATTTTTTTTATTCTTGACAAGCGTTTCAAGTCACTTGCCACTATTTTGTGCTCTAATCCATTGCCTGCTCATCCATGCAGGCGATTATTTTTCTGCTGTCCTCTTTAAATTGTTCCTTTCTGCTTTCGATAATCTAACTGCCATCCTACCGGTGCTTCATAATCTTTCATCTCTGGCTTGACCCCCCCNCCCCCCTTCTCCATCCCCATTCTCTCTGTCTGTCTCACACATGTGAATTACGGTGTCGAATTGCAAGACCATGCTGCGAGCATTTCCGAAATTATATTATTTTACAAATATTTCATTTCATTCCGTTTCTCAGAACTCGACCTTATGAACCGCACCACCTGGTGATACGAAGATACATGGGATCTTAAATTTAAAGACAAAATAGGGTTAGAGAGACAGGGGGAGGGAAACACATCTTAGCCTCTTCATAATCATCATTATGCTATTATAATTACAAAGTATTAATCTGGTTATCAGTTTGCAATTAAGGTTAATAAGAAACTCAAAGGAGTTGACATGTAAGTAATTAAGCCGAGCTTGGGAGATTGAGATGAAACTTAATTAAAAGAAGAAAATAACCTGGTGATTTTGTTCAGTGTGACGTCACAATGGTACTGTGATATTATCATTGTATGTTTCATGTTGTCAACTTCCCCCGCCAGTCCAGGCAAAAAAGTGTAAAGGGATAATTTGATTTGCCTGAAATAAGATGTATTCGCCCTTCTACATGGCACATGCATTATGAATGTATACGTTTATACAGAGGAAAGGTTTGAGGAAATATATTTTCTTAAAACTTTTCAAACTGAAAACTTGGTTTCATTTTCAAATAACAATTATTGTGATTTGTAATTTAAGTGTATGTGTTCAGTTTGTCTATAATGATTTAGATACGGGTTTTCATTTGCATTTCAGGAGGTATTTCCTTATAAATCATCTCAGTTAAAAACAGTTATGTGTTGAATACATGCGAATTCGTTTTTCATGAGATGTTATACTTTAAGCTCTGGAGGTGTGTGTCCCGTTTGTGGATGCCATATATCAATACAATTTTCTTGAAACATTAACCTGTAGTGTCTTTCATGGCAGGGATTTTTCCATTCATGCTAATCGAGTGGGAGGAATTGCATCCTATGTGAGCGTGCACATATCATTACTGTTACACAACAATGGAAATAAACCGTATACATCTCAGTGTTTCGTAATAGTAGAGCAATACATCTACATCAGCCTTAGATTACTATGTTGAGTGTCCATATAACTGAGCAGCCGGGCCGGGGTCTCTGTTCCTTATCGCTCTGCCGACGCTCCCCGGATGCTCCCCCATCTCTCCTGGTCTCTGAAGACTGGTTTTGAATTATTGAGCATAAAGTATCAACGGGATCAAATGTCGAACTAATTACGGGCGTGACATGATAGGCGGCGTTCTGAGCGCTTTAACAGAATGATGAGAGGAGGTAAGAGAAAACCCGCAGTCGAAAATTAAACCATAATTTAAAAATCGTTTTCCGAGCGCTCTAATCTTAAGTCTATTTGTTGGGCATTGAATAAAGCATCGTGTTGATTATGATTGGCATGGGTTAGGATCATTATTCTAAAGCAGTAAAGTCATTAAATTAGAATTGATGTGATTGATGTGCAGGGAAATATGAAAATCTATTTCAAATTCTAGATGGATGCTTATAAAAAAAGGAGTAAATAAAAAATATGTAAAATATATATGCTGATAAGGAGAGTCGACATATGCGGGAAAGGATTTTCCTCTCTCATTGCTTTGATAACATGAATATCAAATACTACTGTTGCTGCTGCTGCTACTACTACTACTACTACTTCTACTACTACTACTACTACTACTACTACTACTACTACTGCTGCTGCTGCTACTACTACTACTTCTACTACTACTACTACTACTACTACTACTACTACTGATACTACTATTGATACTCCTACTGATACTACTACTACCACTACTACTACTTCTACTACTTCTACTACTACTACTACTACAACTACTATTACTACTAATACTACTGCTTTCTACTACTACTACTACTACACTGCTACTACTTCTACTACTACTTGTACTTTTAATATTATACTATACTACTATTACTACTAATACTACTACTACTTATACTTATACTACTCCTACTGATACTGCTACTTGATAATATGAAAATATAATTGGAAGTAAAACTCACAGTAACTGAGTTTTGAAAATAAATAGAAAAAAGTAGACACATAGACGGGAAGAAAGAGTAAGAAAAGCAATCAGAGAGAGAGAGAGAGAGAGAGAGATTGAAATAGAGGGGTGAGAGAGCGAGAGAGAGAGGGAGAAGGAGAGGGGGAGTGTGTGTGTGTGAGAGAGAGAGAGAGAGAGAGAGAGAGAGAGATGGAAGATTTGATATTTTGTATTGTCGATTGGCTTTCTGACAAACCATTTTAATCGAGTACAGGAGAACCAATAATGATCTCACGTCATTATTGTCATCATTGCTGTCATATCATTATCATCATCATCATCATCATCATTATCATCATCGGTGTTATTGCTGTCTTTACCATACTTCACCACACATCATCATCAGCAGTATCATCATCATCATTATATTCCCCAAAATAATTATCCCCGTTCATTATCATTATCATTTTATTCACCATTTTCAAAGTTACCTGTAGTTAGCACCATTACCATAATCATCATCATGATGAAAATCCATCACACACCTTTCCTTATCACCAGCGTCACTAGTCCGATCATCATTTATCTGTGGTGTTCACCGTAATCAATTTACGATTCCCACATTCTAATCCCACACAACAATCGAATAAAAACACTATTACCCCGAATATCACATCATCATATTTGATCTTAATGTGAAACAAAAGATGCGGCTGACACGAACTCCTCTTCCGTTTTAATGGCAGACAGATTGCTATGACTATTCATGAGCCCTCGTATGGTGTAAGAAATACTCATGATAATATGGCATTCCCTATTAATACCGGCCATCTACGATTCATCTACAGTCAAATAACGACTTAGCCATTTACTCAAAATTTGACATAATCTGTTGATGACACCCTAAGGGCAGATTTGGATGCGACTGAGGAAAGAAAGGAATTCTTGTGTAATTTATGGTTGATATTAAATGGTGTTAAATCGAGATTCACTTAGATCGATCATAGTTTAATTGGATATGTTTGAGGACCATGCTAATTATGGTAACCGCGAAACGAAGCAGAATGCAAAGTAGCGGATTACATTTCATCTTTGTATCAGTCCCTTGACCTCTCTCTCTCTCTCT
>BEXV01000639.1:32861-57250 GCA_003118195.1 Hemicentrotus pulcherrimus | reverse complement strand
CCCCCCCCCCACACACACACACACACCTTTCTTGAGAAAACTCCGCCCCTGTTTATCAATATATGGATACGCCCCTTCATTATAGAATTATTCAAGTCACTCCTGAAAACCCACCTCTTTCCATAACTGTGAGTACCCTCCCCTCCCCAAGTTAATTGTATTAAGCGTAATTATACTACCTTGCAGTTTCATGATATTGTAATTTCTATTACATAATGTTATATAATGCATTTTTATATGCATAATTACAATATTGAATATGATAATTCATACATTAGTTATTGTTAGTTCTATTTGCATATTTCACATTGTATATTATAATCATGAGTCCATATCTGGTTATCTATAATTTCAATCAATTTTGATGTAGTCATTATTTTGTGTTATGTCATATTCTTATTTGCCATTTACTTGTAATTGAATACTTTTAACATGTTTCTTTGGTATTTCTCACTTTTCCTTAATTTTCCTCTCTTCATTGTTTTGCGCTTAGCAAACATTAGTATTAAGTGCTTTATAAATATAATGTATTATTATTGTTATTATACGCCACGAACATTTTCTTAGAACATCAGCTAGTATAATTATAGTTGGTACATAATTCTTAATTCGGGGACGTTCATTGACCCGTTTTTGAAACCACGGCGCGGTATAGGTCTTATTCATGAAGACACCTTCTATTACAAGCTAGAAATAATCTACCGTTTTATGTCTAATCGATATAATTGATAATTACTTGATGATTGGTGATTGGCATTTGTAATGGGAACCCTCGATGTGGATATTGAATGGTCTATATCTTGGATGTATGAATACGTGTTTAAATCTGATATGAACTCGTCATTTCCAAGAAAGGTTGTATTTTTATGAGGGCATCTACCCCGTAATGCCGTGTCTTACGTACAGCAGCCGATGGGAGTGGTCTGTGCCAAAATAAATTGAAATCGATTTCTATTTTGGAGAGGAAACACTATGTAAAGACTAGACAGTTTAATGTAGTTCGATTGACCTCAGGTATACAAGCCTCTGCAATTATGTGACAGGCGTTTCACATTACGACCTTTCGTTACCCCCTCCCTTTAACAACACCTGCAGTGTACCCTTCTCTCTCTCTCTCTCTCTCTCTCTCTCTCTCTCTCTCTTTCTCTCTCATCGAAACATAAAACAGAAATGTGAAAAATTCGAATTACAGCGATATAAAGCATATTCTACCTTTTTTTCTTTGACGAATTATCTAGGGGCAGTGCCATGATTTTGTAAATGGGGATGAGGCACCACCCCCACCCCTTAAAAATAATCCCAAAAGCAAAAATTGTAGATAATAACGTATTATCGAAATTAAATTGAAAAAATACAGATTGTTCAGGTGCCGCCGGGGTCTTCAAAATGAAAGGGGTCGCATCAAGAATAGGTTCCGAGGCAATTTTTTGTTCGGGGGAGGGGGTGGGTATTTTAGGCGGGAACGGGTAGATTTTGCCCCCTGAATCCGGCAGTTATTATCAAACCTGCAAATTTCGTTTTCGCTCTTTATCTTACGTATCTTGTCACCTCTTTGAAACCTTATAAATAACACGAATGTTCCACATTTTGTGAGTTCCCTCTATAATACGGATGGATCGCACGGTATACCGTATATACATCGCAAGAAACAAAAGCTTAAAATTAATTTCGCTAAGATGCTCGGAAATATTATTGTGGGTGCCAGGTCGCTCTTTAGTCAGGTTAACTTAAATCATTTACTATTATAGTTATGTTAGCAAAGTTATTCAATGCTCTTTCTCGATGATTTCAGAAGCTTAGGTATGTTTTATTTTCTTTGCAAAAGAATTACCTGACTAATAACATTCATTTTTCGTCTTAAACGATTTCTCCGATCTGCTAGTTATGTATTATGCAAAGTTTATTGGTGACGAGATGGTATTTGGGTGTATTTGAGGGTATCTGATTGGGTTTATTGACGCTTATCAAAATCTGGAGTCAACCTTTAACATCACCATCTACAAGACCTGTCCCAGATTCGAACCCATGCTGCGTTATAAGAAGACCTGGGACATGACCTCTTCACCGAATGAGATTTCAACATCATTTCAACATCAGAAGAGATCAGGATTATGTGAAGAAGATTGAGGCGAGGTTATCTCCAGTCGCGCTCCAAAAAAAAGTGCAACCGATCGAAGCCATGTAGAGTCAACATCATTAATTTTGTTCATGCTCTCCCGGGCTAGCTAAGTAACGAAGATAATCCAGTAAACGGTCCCTTTTGAACAAACACCCAGACTCTCGGAGCACGAGCTTCTAAGGCAGAAAAAATAGATAAAAAATCTACGATTTACTGACAAAAGTTATCATGAAGCGTTCGATTGTCTCCTTTTGTGATCGGACAAAAGCGCGCGTAAATTACGGGTTTTTCTGACAGTGAGTTCGAATGGGCTCAGACATGCAGACGGCAGGGTGCTTTGTTAAGAGTATCGAACGATTCACAAAGGTGTTTCGTATTGCATTCAAGCAGTACATACGGAAGCCAAAAACTTGATTGGCTTTGCGAGGGTTTATGTAGGATTTCCATCATTTTCGAGAAGGAAAAAAAAAGAAGACTGAGGACTACACAAGGATTCATACCGACAAGTCAGCGATTGGGGCGGCCGAAAAAAGGGTACTTTATACCGACCACTTGCTGGGCCTTTGTCTTGTGGATTAAATGGGGGGGATGAAAAACTAGGAGAAGATTATTGGGATGACTTAGATTGTTCAATGCCCATAATCCATTTATCAATGACAGACGGAGAAATGAATGCGATACCACCCTGAGTATCGATCAACTGCGATCATTAATATCTCTTGAGCGAAGTTAATTATTTTTATGCTTGACAAATTTTGGATACTAAGCCCCTCCCCCCCCCCTCCCCTTCCCACAAAAAAAGAACAAATATCGTTTACATAGAAAGTAAATTATGTATAAGCCCATATTGACTTAAAACTATGCAATAAAGGGTATATATACAAATGGTCTATGCAAATGGTAAATCATTCCATTGCGGATAATATTGAATTCATGTATTTTAAATGGGGTTTTGTTTGATAAATGTTTATAAATAGGTTATATTGCGCTATACAGAGCAAACATCACGATTGTAGCACAAATAAACAAAGACAACTCATGGTGTCTCGACTGAATCGTAAATAATAATAATGATAATTTATGTATTTATTATTATTCAAATATATACTATGGAATAATCATATTAAATGATTCAGCTTCAGATTTTGTCAAATGAAGCTGATATTATCTCTATTACCACCCTATATATCTTGGCCTACTCATATATTACCTCATTCATTATGTATGTTTATCATAATTATGTGTATGTTTATCACTATTCAGGAACATATTCATATGCTTGTATTGTATTACTTTGTAACCATTGGAAACCAATAAATGATTACAGGCATATTATACTTTTTTAAAAATTTAAGTAATAACCATTATTTTTGTTATTTAGTTTCAATTATTTCATTTAAATAGTTTACTAGTAGAGTATTTAGAATACATGAAGGTCAAATTTCACAATAAAACGGTGAGCTAGATATTAGAAAAGGAATGTTAGTAAAACACTAAAAAGCAGCATTAATCATCTAGAAATGTAACAAATGTATTATATCAATAATAATGATAATAATGATAATAATAATAGTTACAATATATAAATAATCATAATAATAATAATAATTTCATGTATATATAACATTGCATCCCTGAAAAAACGAAACTGAGAATTATCGATGTTTTATCATAACTTAATCACAATTATAATCAATAAATGACACATATTTGTAAAGCTTAGATCTTGCTCTTTCATTTGATGCATCTCATAAGATACATATTTCACGCGTGAGTGATTAAAACAAGTTTGAAGAGAGGGTACCAAATAGTCATTTGGCGGGCGGTATCTGAATTTAAAAGAGAAAAACACATTTCTAGAAAGATTTTTTTCTGCCCTTTGATATGACACATCAATCAAGAAAAATGAGCCAGGAATAACAAAGTTCTGTTTGTTTAAAGTAAGGCTTGCATTGCCATAATTTGATTTAACGCATTCGTTTTCACTGGCTGCCTGCCGTAGTAACAAAAAGATTTGACAAAAGACTTATGTAATTTATTTCTTTGACGATCAGCCATGCACAAAGAAGACGAAAAAAATATATATGCAAAAAGGTCAGCTACATTGGAAAAAAATTACCTGGACAATGCTGAACAAAAATTAATGAAGGACATCGGAAATACTAATTGTGGTAGAAATTAAATATAGGCCTACGAAATGACGATGCTTAAAAGGATAATTAAAGGAATGTCATCAATAACAAAACATTCATATGCAGTAAACAAGTAAATTATTCATACCCCTTGTCAATTTGGTGTTTTTGTGTTATTCGTAGCTCAAGAAAATAGAAGGTGCGCGGAATGGTTAAATTATGCCCTTTATTGAATACTTTTATATCTAAGCTTAAATCTATCACATTCTCAAGAAACAAATATCCTGATAAATCAAGTTTTCTACATACGTTGAACAAATTATAAATCGTGGTATAAGGGTAAGAATAACTTAGTTATCAAGTAATGGAGATGATGATGCAGAAGAACAACAATGAGGGGGGAGATATAGGTATTTCTAAATGAGGGGGTGGTTCTGGAAGAAAAGTAGTTATCACTCTCAATTCTTTCAAGTAAGCTTGAGAGAAATTTTGAAGGAGAAAAAAGGCTTGATTGTCAGTATTGTTTATTTAGAAGGATCTTTGCGACGATCGTTATCATTAAAAGTTGAAAAGAGAACAATGTTAACTTCCTGTACTCTATTCCCTCGTATCGCGTGTTTACAGAGTGGAAAGAAACGAGCCGATACCTAAATCAAGTGTGAAAAAAGAACAAAAGAGCAATCCACTGGAGGAGGATTAGTGACAACATATAACGGAGAGTTTAAAATGAATAGCCTTCCAATTTGGTTTAATCGTAGGATTCGAATTCCCGAAGGATACGCTCCCAAGCTCTCCCCGTTCAATCTTTGTGCAGTCAGATACAACCATTCGATATTTTCTCACCCCTTCCCGACCGACCAAACTCTTTTCGGATGTTTCTTTTCACGGTCTTTGATCGAGCGGAGGGTTGTATGTTATCTGGTCCATTGACTACTCAGAAACCGATATCCTAGCCACCTAAAGAAACCGAATCAAGAGAATAGAAGAGAGAAAGGAATGAAATCGAATATTTGTAGGGGTCTCCTGACCGGGATGTACTTTTTAAAGAAAAGAGAGTATTGAAGTAACAATTATTGAGCGTTTGATCGGATCAATGCGATGCGGTGTTGTAGCTCGAAGGTCACGCAGACTAAAAGATCGTTTACACAATCTTTTCTTTTCCTCTTCGGCCCTTTCTTCGGACCCCTTCTCTTTCCTTCCCGTTATATTTCATTTGATCACTCATTCGTGACTCGTTTACTCCCTTCAACTAATTGGTTTGCGACTTAGACACGTCCCGCTGCAAACCGTCTAGGCATCTTCATAAGAACAACACTCTTAGAAACTTTTTTTAAAAGAAAATTAAACGCTGGTCGTAATTGATAGAGTATTGTCACCACGAAGCAGCCAGACGGTTAAACTTTGATAGAACCATGTGCATTCGGTTCCATTTCAATGACATATCCATTATTGATTTAATTGGAAATGGAAAAGTTAATACCAATTTAGTTTTCTTTATAGTATATCATTGAAGAATGATCTTTCGTTAACTGCCTATCCACTTAATCTCCATTCTTCCATTTCTCATCGAGGTCTGAAATCAGTGAGGAGAAGGAAACCTGGAAACGTGTAAATATGTTTGAATGATATACTCGGGTTTACTTTCTATTCTTTGAGTGAAAAAAACGATTAACTTTCAGGTTTTCGCTTTTTAAAGGATCTACTCAATTGCCTTTTTTGTCCTTTTGAAATAGTTGTAATTTGACAAGAAGAATGCTTGCGGTGCAATTACTGAAACAGAGTGAGAATTGGTTGGAAATTTTGTTTACAAGGAAATTATAGTAACAATGCCTGGTTTTAATGTGAAAGCGATGGTGAATACTTTTAGATAAAGTGCGATGTGGGTCTTTTACTGGTAAAGCGATTGCAATCTAACATAGGCTACTAGTATTATGTTACACATAAAAGATTGGTGACTTTAGGAATGTTAACCAAATTAGCTAGATTTTGTGATTTACAATAAATAAATAAAGGACACCATATTGAGAGGGGTGTTAATAGGAAGGAGAAGCTAATTCCCAAGAGAAGCTTCTTAAATTTCCAATTTAATTTATATTTCTCCATCACCAGTTCTCCGCTAGGCTCTAATTTGTTTCCTGTAATCAGATTTGCAATCCTTCTTATATTTTCTTACTATAATACTCACCGTCAATTTTATCATCTTTTCTTTCTATAATTCATCCTCACCTTCTTCAGCTGCTATTATATCTCGTTCATGTATATTTTCTTTCACTTATTCTTCTTTATGTTAATTATAATAATAATAATGATGCCAGTTTATAAAGCGCACATTCTTAGAGACTGCTCAATGCGCTCTTGTACAACATCAAAATAATTATACAATATTAAAACTACGACAAAATTATACACTATAAAACTACGACGTAAGTTTACAATACTATAACTACGACATAAACAAATGGTGCTTAAGTTTCTTCTTAAATATTTCAACTGATGATGATTGTCTTATTTCTGTTATGGAAACAAAGTATTGGGCTTGATTATTATCATTTTGATGAAATCTTCGTTTTCTCCTTCTCTTCTGTTTCATTGTTTTTATAAAGTTTACTTGTGATCACTGCAAGATAAAAATAAATGTAAAATGAATCCTTATTTGTGTTGTCTACGACCAACAAATCTTAATCAAATTAAACTGAATTTAACTCATTTTAATCGAACCGATAAGTAAACACCTGTCCACTTGTGTAGCCACTGGCGTTGATCCTGGGTGTGTTTGTTTTTTTGTTTTTTTTGGGGGGGGCGGTTATTACATTCCCCACAATAGCATGTTGTTTGATACTGAATAAAATCCTGACGACCTTGTCTGGGATGATTATTATGTTCCGGAATGTTTCTCTGAAAGGTCATCAATATATATTATTTTATTTCCTGGAATTTCTCCTTTTTTGAAACACTACTAAATCATCCTTCAGTTTTCTTATATCCTGAAATACGTTTGCTATAACTTCCGTGTATGCGTTATACCGTTATCCGTCTGTCGAAATATTCAGGATATGCAGTGATTTCAGCAATTCCGTAACTGATAAGCAATGAATGGGTGTATTTTTTTTAAGGATTCATTAATCAAATACGTATGGATTAGCTGGAGGGGGGGGGGTCATTTTTTCTTCTCATTTTTCTTCATTTTTCCCTTTCTTTTCCTTTCCTTTGCTTTTTCTGTTTCTTTCTTCTTTCTTCCTTTTTTATGTTTTCACTTCTGAGTAGGCGTCACACATTCAAGGTCTATTTGAGTGGATTTATCTTTTCCTTTAACGCTCTACTTAATTTATGCCACGCTTATATCCTAAACATGATTTGATTACATGTCAGTTAAGATTGTATAATTACAGATAAGTTTCAATTTATATTGCAAATGTCATTTGATGTTCATACTATGTAGGCATTTTTTTTCTTCATGTTTTGATTGACTTGTGGAAATAAAATCATTTGAAATTAAATTGGAATTGAAGAAGAAAAACAAATCTCAATGTTGAAAGGTATAGTGTCATGAGTCAGTTAATTATCGTGGAATGCCCTCCACGCCTTTTGTGTGACTTAATCTGGCGTCGCCCTGTGTGTACGCGTGTGTACACTGCATGGCAAGATAAAAATGAATCTCGTTATGACGGACGGAGATGGCGCACATGCTGTTTATAATTATGCTTGATTATGAACGAAAGGCAAGCTGTACGTGTATTTAGCAACATTCGAATTCGTCAAGATGAAAGTGAATTCGTTTGTTTAAAATAATTCATGGTAGCTTCTCATCATATAGGTTGCTCTCTAACAAATACCCTACTTTAAATCTGAAAATAGTGATCATGATCATCATTGTTTTCGGAAGCTTTTTAAAAGTGTTCATATTTAGTGTGTGTCTGTAAAGTAGTACTGTCAAGGGTTTTGTTTTCATCACAGCTAGGGCAGTAAAGTATATTTATATAGTTGTTGTATACTATCTGCGCTTTATAAATTGATATGATTATTATTGCTATTACTCTGATCGTCAAATCATGACTGGACGATATCAATATGATTATTGTGATTATCAACATTCATTATTATAATCCTATTGTACTGGATTATTATCATTAATAATTACGCTCACTTCTCCATTTCAAATTTGGATTCAAACAACTTCCAGTGAGATTTATTATCCTACTCTTCCGCTTCTTTGCCTGTTTAAAACTGCCGGTGTCCATCTTAAACGTTCTATCCTTCGATTCGCGCTGTAGGTTCATTTCAAATCAACTTTCATGCAGAATCTTCTCCATCACTGATTCTGTGTGTGAAGTTCAGTTTGCTAATTTTATGTGATCTTTGTTTGAATTTTGTTTTTGTATTCGTACCCTTTTCTAATAATTGAAACCACTTTAGTGATGCTGCAAAAGGTTTGAAAACCCTCGTAAAAAAAGCCATCAATAAATTATCCAGATAATCTCATAAATATAAGATAAGTAACAATGTATAAATACATCACATTATCATTAGTGAGAACATGACAAATATCAATCAATATTCCATGATTGTGTGTTGGTACAAGAATTTGTAAAGCGACAAAGCACTGGGCTTTATCCAGTTTATGATATATAGTGTGTGTTTGTTTTGTTGTTGTTGTTTTTTATAGCAAACGTTTCATTATTATCTTATTAAAAAAAATTAACTACAAAATACTCAATTAACAATAATGGAATATGATATAATGGAGTAACATAACATGTGACAACTGAAATACAACAAAATAGTACATAATTTTTAATTGAAAACTTGAAAGTATGGAGGTAAATAAAAAAAAATCAAGATAAATGCTAAGTCCAACTTATATTACCATGAGCATGAATTGCTTGAGTCGATAGCAGCCGGGATATAATAGCCGCAGCCGGAATTTTCATGTCTGATGCCAAATGCATCCCTTTCAGCCATTTTCTAATGATCTCATTCACACCCCCACAGACAGATTAGTCGAGTCATTTCATACTAAACTGAATATCAAAAGGAATATTATTAGACGAATCAAATTCAATGAATCAGCGGGCATTATTTACCCGTCGTGTTTGTAGCTATAATATTTGCGACGATTGTTATATTCAAATAGGAATTAACTCGCGTCATCGGGCGAATGATTGGCTTATTGACACCTGCATGGCTCGGTTAAATCCCTTGTCTAAATAGACGAATTTCGAAAACAACTTCATTTTATAAGAAAACAGCACCATAAAGTTTTGAAGAAACTGCAGGTTTGACTCCCAAAACTGAAAGATAATCATATTATCTTAGGTACAACACGTAAGACGTATAGGTAATACCTGTAATAAGGGCATGATTCCAAATTTTCCAGCATTTCGTTATATAGATTTCATTTTTTCATTATTATTTATTGACTTCTTTTTTCTTATCTTTTTGCCCTTTAAATTACCAATTTTTCCTTAAAGTCCGCAAAAGGATAGCTGATAAGACTATTAAAAAAACTTATATGAGAGTGAGGGGGGGGAGAGCCGCCAGAAAGAGAGGGAGATAGGGAGAGAAAATGAGATGTCTATTCGTCCACTTTGCGATATGCAGATTCTTAAAATAGTTAAAGCCAATAACAAAACACAAAAATAAAAACAAACACAACAACAACAGCAAAGCAGCTTGAAAAATATAATCGGTGCGGGCGGTATTTCACATGACAAAACCACCCAAACCATGGATACAACATTGGAGAGATTACCCTTCACTTCGGTGCGAATAATTGTTCATGTTTTACCATTAACTTTACGCGCTTTTACTCTTGAATAGCAGCAGAACGGGTGAAGTAACAGCTGATTTCATATTTCAGTGTGCTATCATCTTAATTTTTAAGGGGATTAAATCGCCCACTTATTTGGACAACTTTGTTATCAACTCATCCAAAAATGATTGCCCGACAATGCTTTCAACACCTTTTAGCGAAGCCTTTGTTGGAAGCTTTCCGACGGTTTCGCTTCAAACGTGGATGCATTCAAATCCGGAAACGAATGAAGTCAGCCGAAAAATGAGCAGTTTATAGAGGAGTTATTATTTAAAAAGCTGAGCAATTTGGCAACCGCAACTAAAGACACGGCTTAGTCTCCGTGTGATATCTTTTGATTGGTTTCCTCTTTCTTTTATTTCTCTTTTAACACGCGAGGGTTGTGGAATTTGAATGAATGTCAACATGTTTATCAAGAGATTTCACGGATTATTGCAAGTTCAAGTCGATTTTTTCCCCCTTTTCATTATTTCTATAGAGATAGCTCTTTATAGTTAAACAGGTCTAAACAGTCATCACACTATAGTGTTATAGACGAGACCCGAAGTCCCTAGATCTAAACCTACAGTCCTATAGACATAGACCTAGAGCGGGCGGAGTTTCAGGTCCCGGGGTCGAGTCAAAAACCGAGACATTAAAAAAGTAACCTACTCCCTAAATTGTGAAGGAGTGCAAAATAACATAGGGGGGAGCCATAATATTCATTTAGAGTGCAAATTGTTGCATTTCAATGAAGTCATAAACAAATTGTAGAATTGATTTAGTCCCTGGTATATAAGCATTTTGCAGGACAACATTTTTCTATTTTAAATATGAGAAATATTCATCACGAAGCCTTGATTCTGAATATAAATTATTATGATACTCCTCCATTTTCATACTGGCGTTCGCGAAAGCTGACGAAGAAGGCGGCATTATGTTGGCCAAAAATCAATGTCCAGTTCGCCTGACCTGAACTTTGCAAAGTTTGCCTGGCCCCTCCCCCACTCCCCCCCNCTCTCTCTCTCTCTCTCTCAGTATCTCCCTCTCATTCTCTGTATCATTATTAGCTTCTTCTTTTACTCGTTTCATCCGTCACGAAACTACAATAATGAAAGTAAGTTCTTTTAAATTTCACCTTTTTTTGCATAACATGCCTAGCCAATAAAAGTCGTAATAATGTTTCCTCACTTAGGTATAGGCCTAGATTATGTGCTCAAAATCAAAGTGATATTTAAAAAAACTCTTCAAAACATTGACCAAAGCAAAACAAGACAAAGCGAATAGGGGAAATGTAATATTTCATGAGGCGTACAGAAATCTTTTTTGAAAGTTTCATTTTGATTAGGCAGGAAAGCACAAAGTGAAATAAGAATAACAATTTTGAGGTTCACTTGACTTCCGAAACTCGAAAAGTTTTTCCGAGTTATGAAATTTCTTCATTTTTAATCAAAACATTTACCCCCATCAAAAAGCTATCTGAATCGTGAAAAGGTGTAAAAATCATCGGCTAGGGATTATCGGGGCACCCGCGGCGCTGACCGGTTTTCACGGACCGTCGCCCCGGTGGAAATACGTGACAATGGTCATCAAAAATGTTGGCCCACATAACTTTGTTTCTTGCCAGCCCTGTCAATGCATTTCATAGTCAATAATAATTGGCAACAACAAGGGAAGTATATCAGCGCAAGGTTGTACGGATTAAAGAAGGTGTGTGTCTGACAAAATAGAGGGTTGTGAAAGAGAGGAAAAGGTGATAATTAATTACGCTCGAACCATCTTTCGAGAAGTATTGTTCCTGGTTTCTTTTCTCTGTACCTGCTGTTTCTAGCACCCTCCAAAAGCAAGGAGTGTCAAACTCGATTCATGCTTCGACCAGAGAACTGTTAATGTGTCGGTAGGCCGTGGTATAAGAAAATCAGGATTTAAACTAAGCAAAGGGGTACAGGATGGTGTGTGTAGCTAGGTGGGGGAAAAGGGATAAATGAGCTACTTATAGGATTTTTAAAGTGAAAAGGGGGCTTAGCCCCCCCCCCCTCTCTCTCTCTAGGTATACATTTATATTTTAACGAACTTTTGATGTCTTAAAATTTGTGTTACCAAACTTAAAATTATCATAATCATCTCTCTAATGTAAGGCATGTACTTAACTTAATCATGTTCTTAACCACAACCCTCCCTCCCCCACAATGAAACAATCAACATAATAGATCTTAACCACGAGCATTACAAAATATGATATCACATATCTCCTGTTTAGAATGATGGCGGTAACAAAATTGTTTTGCTATTGAATATGGGTTTGGAGATTAAACGCCTTTGTGATAAACCGCATACCGATCGCATTGGGGTCAATTTGGACCTATTTAGCGCGTGCTTAGGACCCATTTTCCGCTTATTAGGTTCAAATGGTTACCTTTCTTTTCAAATCTCATTCAAAGTCGGAAGTTTTGACGCGTACAAAATAACAGGTGTTGCCGATATTTGGGACCTGGCCAGTGAAATATGAAGTCTGGTTTCTCGTCCATAATCTGATGCGCATTGGGGCATCAATCGCAATGGCGTTCACGGAGATGTGTATATCATGTATAAACTTTATTACTTTGTGAATGCATATGACTCCCTAACAATGGGTTTTACTGGCCAGGTCCCAATATACCGATCATTTCGTTTTGAAGTTGATATATATTGGAATCTACTTCAAAGCCTAAGCTTGTTTAGTGAGCTTACTGATCCCATCTTATTTTGTACTAATATATTGCTCGCTTCATCTCTATGAAAAAAAAAAAAGATTGGACTTCCATTCTAGTAATATAGTTATTCATATCCAAGAGTTCAAGAGGATGTAATAGGGCGACTAAAATGATTGTCATTGAGTATTTTTTCTCACTATTTAATTTGATCATACAATTCTCGAAGAAATGAATACGGTGTGGGTTTTATGAGTCACAACATTTTCTTTGGAACATAACTGATGTAAACCTTTTAGGTTTATATAATATTGTAAATTAAACAAAATAAACACTCTAACGCGGATCGTACTTTCCTTGGCCATTACTAGTCTTAAAAATAATAAGATAGTAAGCAATTAAAGTTATCTCTTATCACGTTGACTGATTAGACAATATTCTTACAGTTACACAGATTATAATATTCTTGGTTTCTGATCCCATTGTCCCGCGCATTATAGGTGAGCACTGCTATTTTTTGTAAAGGGTATGAAAATTAGGTTGCGCAGGAATTAGCCTTCCAATTTGTGAGAGGTAAATCATTTGGACATCTTGGACATTCCTTTTTTCAACAAACCGTATTTGAATATTCAATTTACATAATCCCTACATGGGTATTAAGTAAATCAATGAGATGTTCAACTAATCTAACAATAAATGAAATGTAGGGAGAAGGTTTTTATTCAAAGTCACAGATGTAACAAATTCCGTAACTCCAAAGGATTTACCCCTCACAAATTGGAAGGCTAATTCCTGCGCAACCTAATTTTCATACCCTTTACATAAGTTAGCAGTGCTCACCCAAGCATGAATTATTTTCGGACTTGTTGGTGTCATATAAAAGTTGAGTTTATGAGCTTTCCATACATATAAAACTTTTCCCCAAGAATCATATATTTTTTTATTTGGCAGCCATTTCAAAAGTGTATAATTTTTTTCGGGACGCACTGTATAGCAAATCCTTGCATTGAAGAAAACGGGGCTTATAATTATACATTTCGTAGCAACGACTTACGAAACATAGGAATATTGTATTTCTGTACAATCTTTCAGCACTTTTGCATTAGTTTCTCTATTCGATGAAAAGAAGATTACAACACTAATAACAACAATTATACAGATTTATCTGACGTCATAGAGCTACTAATTTCCATCTCATAATGATATTCATAATCCAGACGTGTTTCATCTATCCTGTCGGTAACAAAACACTGCTTTAATTTTCAACCATTGTTTTAAAATGTTAGTTTTCTGCACATTCATTGTAATTTCACTTTAACATTGAACAACAGTTGCTAAAACTTGTGAATAATCACTTCACGAACCATGGCTTCATTTTATTAGCAAAATCTTGAAACGAAATTTCAATCCCTAAGTGAACAAAAACATCCTCCCTTCTGCTTCTGTGGTAGAATCAAAAGTACAAGTTCATAAGAAAAAAAATATTAAAAAAAGAAACGCCGTAGGTGTACAACTCTATTCATGTACGTAAACTAAAAAAATGAATTGTCTTCCGTCACTTCGCTTAAGGCACTAGCTACTCCTGACGATATTATTCATATTTTATTGTTGGCCGCTTGACTACCGTTGTTATTAGACGGGACTTTGGAAAGTACAGTCACTTGAGCTTGTCAAAGGTTTTTACTTGGGGTCTGAGAAGAGCTCCGCGAGAGGGGGCGATCCGACATTTGTTTTTGCGGCGTTTTTTTTCTGGGCTTCAATTCGTCAGGTATACATGTATAATATATTATGGTCAGCGTTAGGGTTGACTTTTGTCTTAGCGGGTAAGGTTAAGAGTGCCAGTTAGTGTTCGGGTGAAGTAAGTCGAGTACGTGTTGGATTCCGGGTAGCATTGAACTCGTATAAAATGTGTTGCTAAAGCATAAACCCGAAAAAAAAAAGCCGAGTAGAATCCTACGCTGGTTTTAAGAACAAGAATAAACAAAAGTTACCCAGATCTTAGTTCTCTTCTACATTATATTTCTCACCTTAAAGCATGCTCTGTTTACTTACTTATCATTGTTGTGTCATTTCAACAAATTTAAAAGAGTCGATATGTAAAGAATAATCACGGACATCGATTGGGGGCGGGGTAAAGGGTCCCTTACCCGTCCCCAAACACAATCAATTCCCTCTTGACTGTGTATCCTTTGGAGTGAGTTAAAACCATGGACAACCTACCACCCTTAAGAGAAAAAGACGCCCCTTAGAATGATTTCCCCGATATTTTATATGTCTACGTTTTGGTTTAGATCCTCTTCTTTCTGCCCAAAAATCTTTAGTCTTAAATACTCGTTTTTTCTTCTTTATTTAGATTGTCTTTGAATTATGTGGAAACGGACAATAGTTATTAACACGGACATCCCACTTTGCATTTGGTCTATCATTGTGGGTTTTTGTTTTTGTTTTTGCTCTTCCCAAGAGTATATAGTTGATTACCAACTGAAGAAAATTCATTCACATGCCCCGACTCAGAGTTATGAGGGCGGTATTGCACAAACTGGAGCATGAAGACCAACGACGTATGATTCATACTCTTTGCCCCGTCAAAACTCTTGTTATTCTTTCACCTATCTCCGTGTTTGTTTGCCTGTCAACCTCCCTCTCCCCATTCTGACTCCTCTCTTTCCCACTTTCTCCCTGTCTCTCTTTCTCTCTCCTCTCCGGTACCTATCTATTTCACTGTCTGACTTTCTACCCCACCCCTCTCCTCAAACGCACTACTCATTTGTTTTAATTCTCTCTCATCATTTCTAGGCCAGACCTAACCGTACTCCAGGTCAATAGCACTTCATTTTCTTCCTCACTATCCTCTTATACATCTTATCTTCTATATCCATTTGCTCTTTCTGTACTACTGAAAAAGTTAGGTAAATAATTGCCCAACATGAGGACAATCATGTCCCCGACCGGTACCGGAACAATGCGGGGCCCAACTTGGCGAGACTTTCGCTCAATTTGTAGTAAATTGGGATTGGGATCGGGCAAAACGTTATCCCAATTGGGCATGAAATTGTCCAAAAGTTGATCGGACACAGATTTACCTTTCATACCGTTAGGGCATTTCTTACCCACATTGTGTATAGTGTGCTTACTCTGCACATTACATGGGTAGGTTTGTCGCTTTTATAATACAAACACTCGGATTAAAAAAATTTAAAAAATGTGCAATGCTTCAATGATCTACAGTGCATCGTATATAGAAGACTTTTAATTTCAGATAACATAATTATCACGGTCAGGAGATGTTCAGCGTTTTTATCAAAATAAAATAAAAATGTACAGATATTGGCTTACGTATGGGGCAGTACTAAATATAAACATGATTTGTCCACGGTTTGTTCTACTAATATTATTTGATAACATGCATACACATCGTTGCAATTTTTCTAATGCCGCTTAAAGTTGTGACTCTAGCTGAAAGATAATTGCAAATGTTCTTCTCAATTGATAAACAAATTACAAATGATGAACATTTTGGTCTCAATCCTTCGCTAGAGGGTTCAGAATAAAATGTTAAACCATTTACGCATATACAAGTGCTCAACCAGTAGTTGGTTGTCACCAATCATGTCGAAGGGTCAGTGACACAAAGACGTAACTCCATCTTGAGAAAAAGTAGTTTATGTGTCCCTGAGCATTTGGGGCTTGTATAGTAGTCCTACAATATCCATTAACCAAAACGCACCTGAAAATTGAAAAAAATCCTGAGACAATTAATGTATCAAGAGAAAATAATTTGTATTAATAAAGCTGAGAAAGAGGTATGTTATACTACTTTTAAGTTATTAGCAAAGTTGTTGAATTTCAAAATGGACCTGGACGCATTTAAAAGTTACAAGCAGATTATTAGTGTGTTAACAGAAATGTGTTCAGCATCTGTTAGGCAAATGCACACTTTACATAGTCTAAAAGGGTTGGGGAATTATCTACCAACTTCAATTCTGTCTAAAGTACTGTTTATTTTGTTGTCATTTAGCTGTCCATAATACTTGTTTAAGTATTGTTTAAGTAGAGTACCCCTCCAAACAGTAAAAAGTACCTTCATAACATTCAAATATATGACTTATCATTTTCATCTTGATCAATGCTTATTGATGGCCATTACACTTGTGTTTTCTAGTCACAAATCATGTCGAGGGGTCAGTGACACAAAGACGTAACTCCATTTTGGCCATTTTGAGGAAAAGCAGTTTATGTGTCACTGAGCACTTGGGCCTTAAGGAGTTAAGTCTATGTTTCCCTAGCCATTGACTTCAATGAGGTGTTGGCTGGAGTTAAGTGTTTGTGTTTCCTAGGAAGCCCACATTTTTCTGAACATTTTGATATCAAATGCTCATTTTGGCAAAATAAGGAGTTATACGTCTTTGTGTCACTGAACCCTCGATGTATAAATATGCAAATACTTCGCTGTGACCATGATACATGTAATCGACTCTCCATACCAACTATTACCTGCGTTGACAGCATAGTACTCATAGCACACATAAAGCACTATGAAATAGACAAAAATATATTTACAACTCAGGTTATCTAAAACTTCTATAAATCTAGTACATGATTTAAGGAACTGATGATAATATAAATATATAGATACTACCTACTTGTAAGTACTGTGCTATTCTATGGTATCGTTCATACTATTCGATAAATAAAAACGTGTCCAACTACGCTTAAATATATATATACCACTATGCTATCAAGTACATCATGAAAGTTTTCTACAACTTCTTTTATAGTTTAAAGTACATCACATTAAACAATCTATATCTACATGAATGATTCATAGTGCATTTACATTTGTAGTTATATTATATTACATGCATATAGACTGAAAGCCACAAAGTTTTGAAATGGGCATATTCTCTTGCTTTCACAATAAATACATTTTAATGTTCACTAAAATATGCAGTGGTGTAGCTATAGGGGGCATAGAGGTAGGTCCCCCCCCCCCCCCAAAAAAAAAAAAACACCATCCCAATGTCATTTTGTTCTCAATTAGATTACATACTAGCAGCATTTGAAAGAATTGAAGGCTGTTATGCCAATTCGTTATACACAATTAAAAATATTTGCCTAAAGTTTAAGTTTTACTATGTACAATGCAATCCCATGTACTTTATATATTTTGTTGGAAATGGAAATAAACGAAATGAATGAAATGAAGCCAAATATCCATTATGTAAGAGTACAATATTATCAGCCTGTATTTTGGACACTTGTTAGAGTGAACTTTATATTCCAAAAAGTGTTCTTCTACAGATTGCATTATTATCAGGGATGAAATTTGCTCTATTTCACACATTCTCATGGTAGCAAAAAAGAAAGAAAAAAAAAACAGTACAAAATCCCATGCAATGTCCCATTAATGTACAAGTACATACAGATAAAATATCTCAATAATTTTAAAATAGTCATACACTGTACATAAGTAAAATCTTGTACATGTAATAATGGAAAGACATCTAAATGAAATACAATATCAGTTCATAAACACATGTATAAGTACCTGGAATTTGTCACTTATTGCATATATCATCATATATATATGTACCGGTAATTCTGTATACAATACAATTATGAGATGTATTAAAAATCAATATTAATGGCAGTATTCACAATGTGAGTCACTTTGCTCAGAAAATAAGAAATCAGCCAGCATACAAATAAAAGGTGCATTTTTATGTATAAAATAAAGAGATTTATGTACAATGATACAAAAACAAAAACAATTAGCAATATGTGAGTATGAAAAGGGAGATAAAAGCCTTCAACTTATTGCTCATCAACAAAACCATTAAAGACACATCTCTGCATTGCTTGATGAGACATTTACATCTCGATTTCACATTATGAGAAAATGACCCTCGACCCAAGCAAGAAACCATCATACATAGTTTATTGAAATCCATGTTCTGAAATCAGTGTAAATTTGGATTGGATGCCCGCGTATTCTGACTTGGGAATGATTTATTGCAATAGGCCATTTTTTCACAAAATGTAATCAAATTGAATGCATAAATCTTTCTTACCTGTATGAGCCTTGTTCAAGTTATTTCATTCACCTATTACAAATTATACTGCTTTCAAACTGTCTTCTATCAGAGTCACACCGATGAAAATACAGATTAAATTTTTTTTATGTAAACAAAGGTGAAACCGCCGTTGTCCCTGCTGTCGCTTTCATAACTGCCAGTGAAATTCACTCTCTGTGGCGAGCCCTTGCTGGAAGTGAAGAATTATTGCATAATTATTAAGCCCGCGCTCCATCTAGCTAGCGTGCAGCATGTTCAACTATAAGTCAACAAACACAGCTGGTTACGATAAAGCGCGCGTACACTGCGTCCTTTGACCATTTTAATCGGTGTTTCAATCGCTGTTTTATCTGGAACTCATTTACAGTGGCTGTTTCATTGGTGACACACCGAAAGAATGAGAATTTCTCCTGTTCTTGAGCAGGAGAATTTAATCGCCTATTTCTCTTCTTTTTATCGGCTATTTTATCGGCTTTTTCTCCTCTGTAGCATTCATACTGGCAGTTTCATTATGGCTTGTCCTACCTTACATCACAGAATATATACTACATGTATTAGGACTCTATAAATACAATTATTTGTAACAGTTGATTGACATAATTTGTAACTAAATTTGTAACAAAGATTCATGCATTCCATTGTATTACATTACGAAAGTGGCCTATTTGAGTGATCCCTCTTTCCAATGCATTTAGGCCCTCTACCCGCTTGGGTAGACTAATAAAACAAACAGTAGTTTGCCACTGTCAACCTTTGTCACACATACAGTGTATACAATGTATGTATTACATACTCTAAACAAGGTGGCAGTCTAATGTTTTGATTCATAGCAAAACATTTGTTTTTTAAACTCCTTAAAAATGTATGGGCTATGCATACCGGTATTCAATAATGCTCGGATCATGTAATAAGTACTGAATTTTAGTCCAAATCAGAAATGCAAAAAGCTATAAATGTAAATGTCAATGCCATTAGCAATATTCATTATCCAGGCAGTTATCATGAAGCATGTCCAATAATTGTTCCATCTTTATGCATAATGTGTACTAAATGACTCTATAATAAAATATAAATCTGAGCATCATTTGACGAAACCGTCATAACTACAAGTTTGCCGACATCCCATTATTTAAACAAGCATACATATTCATTTTAATTCAAGCGTTTTAGTTTCAGTGTGACATCGGTGAACTTTGAGACGGTTTTGTGAAACGTCGCCCAGGGCCCTGTCTTATCAAGAGTTGCGATTGGCAAGTCCTCCATTCAATCGCAAGTTTGTAGTTACCTATCTCTCATGTATGTAGTTGCAATTAATATCGACTCTTTATGAGACGGGGCCTCGATGTACTAGTGTAATATGTGACACCTATATGTTGACTGAATGCTACAATAAAAGTCTGCCTGAATACTTCAATGCAGTGAAATCCAGTACGGTATTAAGTACATGCATAATTCTTCAAATGAATCATTATCACTTATATATTTTGCACATGATCTGGCAGTTTGATCTTAGCAGTGAAAACTAAAACTACCACAATATGAAATTGTGAGGCAAACATATATCATACTAAAATCAGCCTCATATATTCACACAAATGGAAGAACATTATAAGTTAAAACTTCAACTGATAGGATCAAATAAAACCTTTTAAAAGTTGATATTTCAATACAAATCAACATCCTTACTCCTGACATAAGTTGTATGTTTTCATGCAGGAAAGAGTACCCTGTTGTGGGGAGATGAGATACTAGAAAATATGATAAGTATCTGTAACATGTTGGTCTCTATGTTAACAATATGTCATATATCACAAATTGCAAAGCTATAGTGGCCTTCATCATACATGTATATCCTTTTATTCGATCAAAACCAGTTAGAAATATTACTTGGGTTTACCAATCTTTTCATAAATGCAAAAGCATTTCCTTCTT
Source organism: Hemicentrotus pulcherrimus (assembly GCA_003118195.1). Lineage (NCBI taxonomy): Eukaryota > Metazoa > Echinodermata > Echinoidea > Camarodonta > Strongylocentrotidae > Hemicentrotus > Hemicentrotus pulcherrimus. The sequence continues at coordinate 36,515 of BEXV01000639.1, read as the reverse complement.
TTTAAAGATCATCAAAATTATCCCTCTTTAATGGACCATTAAATTTAGCGCTAAGCATTCCTACACAATTAGACAGCATAAAATATTTAATTTACGTTGAGTAAATTGAGGTTTTGATATCAAAGCTCCCAAACCTGTGTGATCTTGGCTTCCCTTCCTTTCATGAGTGGTGCACTCTGGGAATGTGACGGAGGGCTGGGAAGAGGGCGCTCTGGGAGCGGTCTATCGATCAGAGGATCCGCTATCATCTTGACTGGAGAGCCTATCTCCGACGGCGAGAGGTAACCCTGCTCATCCAGCTCTGGTCCTTCCGAAGACTCACCGGGGGACTGGGAACCAAAAGCAAGGGGGTTGGAGATCATACCAGTAGAGTTTGATTGCTCGTTCAACATGGACTGAACAGACATTGCGGATCCTGCAGACACTGTTCGCTGTCTCTTTCCCGCCGCCCCTCCTTTCTCCTTTGCCTGTTTTATCTTTGCATCGACGGCACCATCCAGCGGCAAATCACTCAGCTGGCCTTGCGATCTCCTGGAGTAGGACTTTGTCTTGTCCGTCGTAGAGATTCCTTTGACGTCTATTTTGGCAAAACTTGGCAAAACTTTGGGTTTCCCTGGACTCTCCCCACCTCCTTCCTCATCCTGGCTTCTACTCTTCTGCCGCATCATCTTCAGTCCCAAACCAAACTTCCTGCGTACCCCTGTCACAGGGGACTGTTTGTCCGCACCTTTCTTTGGCGAGATGAAATGTTGTGCGACCTCAGGAGGTGAAGAGGGCTGCTCTGACAGCAGGTTTGGATTTGATTTTGATTTCTTCATCTTCTTTGGACGCCCTAGACTATTAGTTCCCTGTGTTTTCTCCAGGTCTTCAAGTGCCACTGATCGTCGCTCGGGAGATTTTGTAGTTACGGAAAGGTCGACAAGGGACTTTGCTTTTTTCATCTTGACCCGCTCTAGTGTCCTTGCTTTGAATTATTTCCGTTTCTCCTTTGGTTCCGTTTCTGGTGCCGGGACTGATGCTACAACCTGTGCGTACATCACGCCCGGTTCAACTATGGCCGAGTGTGCCACATTGGCGGATTCCTGCGTGACTATCCTTGCAGTATTGGGTTGAAAACTGTCCGTGGGTTCCGATCGAGCAAGATTGGAGTCTACATACCCCTCTGAAAACGTGCTTTGCCGCATGACATGGTTTTGTACATTGATTTCTTCTGCCGATGTATTACTGACAGATTCATATTCGGTTTGCTGGGCACCCTGCGCAGGAGTGGGTGGGAAGATATTGTTCACTTCTTCATAGGCATACCTACCCTTCTTGGGGGACACGACGTATGGGTTTTCTTCAGTTGGTGGAACTTCATCGCGAGGTAGAGATGGTAACTGTCTTTCGTTCATCCAGTTTGGCATGTTTGCAGGGGAGAAAGAAAAGGCTAGGTCCAGAGACCCAAGGTTAGGTGATCTGTCAATGTAAGAGTCTGTCATGGATGTAGGGCTGCGGAGGTTACCGAGGGAGAAAGAGCGCGACAGGGAACCCTCCGGACCGACGCCCTCGTAGTCCACTCCTTGATAATGGTGCTCCCTCTCTCCAGAGGAGCCCTTGCTTCCTGTGAACTCCCCTTCAAAGTAGGTGTGTACCAGAGGACTTGGAGGATCTGATCCAGTCCCTCCTGCAGCACCTCGAGTCGATTCCACCATGTGATACTCGTGGTCCTGTATCGTCAACTCCGTCATCGCCCTTTGCAAAGGGGAATTCACAAATCCTCCATTGGACATCCCCCTCGCCCTTGGACTGGGACTGATGAGGGGGGTGTTCTCATAGCTCTCTGTGAGTGTGTTACGGTAAGACTGGGGTGTGAAATCCATGAACTGGTAACTCGATCTGTCACTGGCCGAGGTGCTCTGCGTCAGAGTTCTGGGAATGGGTACATCCCAGCTCATCCGGTCCTTGCTGTCACGACCCAATCCCTGTCTGGTGAGTGTGCTGACTCCCGATGCGGAACCCATCTCGGTATAGGGAAGGTTCTCATCCTCCACTGTTCTTCCTCCCATGTCTGCATACGGGAGGTTGTATTCTGGTTCCATGGCAAGAGACGAGGATGCGCTGGGAGGGCGGGATGTCTTCGGGGGTAAGGACGGGGTACGGGATGGTACCGGTGGCGCCCCCTGAGTTCTCTTCACGTTGTCACTCTTGCTCCTGTCGAGTCTTTTGTTGGAACCTAGAAAGTTTGAAGCAATACAAAAATAAAGGCTTTACGAATCTCTCTCTGAACAGTTACAGATCTTCGAGCTGAGTAAAAAGAATTACATTTCAAACACATCTACTTTAATTCTAACAATTCATTAATCAGTTTTTTATAACCTATTTCAAACCAGGCCAATGGTAAATGGATTGTATCTGGGTTAACATTATTGCTGGCACAACAAAATCTTTATTTACCCTTATATCTTGCACTCATTAGGAAAAACTGCAAGAATTAACATAACCCAATATCCAAAATGATCTCTCTATTCACTGCAATTTGTTGACATTTGTTTTAATGGTCCCAATCATCTCTTCAAAATTCCTCAACCGTTACTAAAATAATAATTCATTGTTCAGATATTCATGTTCAGGCAGTTTCAATATATATTCAAATTTTCTTAATGAAACCAGCACTAATCTAACGGTACATAAATTTTACAATATTCCTATCCATAGTCCATACTATGAAAATGTCAAATCCATATAAATGTATTAAATAAATAATGTATATGAATTGTAGCTGTAACTATTAACGATGCTGTAAGTTAATTGCTGGAAATACTTCTGAGGGTACAAGACTCGCCAGAAAAAGCCTGTAGAAGCTGGCGGGACCATCACAGAGCAATTTTAAGTACTTCCAGTAATTGATTTACAAAAATTGCTAATAATTTCAGTGTTAGTGGATGAATCAATATGATCTTCATGAAACTGTGTCTGCAACATGATAGAAGCTTGAGGCTCACCATCTCTTGATCGGTCCAGCCGATCGTAATTCTTTGGTCGCCCGGGGACGGGGACGGCCTGGCTATGCTGGGTGTGGTTGGGGGAGATCGGTCGCCCTGTATGGAGAAACATTAGATGTAATGGAAATATATCATATCATATTATACTGAAGTAATTATGTAGGGCATCCTGGGGAATGGTGGCACTTGAAAGAAAAAAATAATCTGAAAGCCACTGAATTGAACAAGAGTCAAATAATCATTACTGGCCATAACTGTTTGTAAAAGGACACATAGTGGCATAGAGAGAATTATCTGGGAAGTGAACATGAATATTGTCATACAAAAAAGAGTCAAAGTCCAACAAACTACATTTATCACAGTTTGCCAAGAGAGTGGGCCAGGTGGTGTTCACAGTGAAAGAGAGGGGTGTGTGAGAGTGAGAGTGAGAGTGGGAGTGAAAGAAAAAGAGGGAAAGGAAGAGAGAGAGAGAGAGAAAGAGAGAGAGGATGTAGATAGACAGAGAGAGAAAGATATAGAGATAGAGGAGAAAGAGAGAGAGAGGGGAGAGAGAGAGGGGGAGAGAGAGAGAGGGAGGATATAGATAAAGAGAGGGAGAGAGGGAGGATATAGATAGAGAGAGGGAGAGAGAGATACAGAGATAGAGGAGAAAGAGAGAGAGAGAGAGGGG
>BEXV01000639.1:19872-31532 GCA_003118195.1 Hemicentrotus pulcherrimus | reverse complement strand
GGCAGAGGAGATGGTCACATGATAATCTCTTACCTTCTGAGCCCCTCCTTGGAAGGAGACCAAAGGTTGCTAATCTCAGCCTCTCATAGTCTTGGTTTACTACTTCAGCCGATGCAGGACCGGACTGGTTCTCCGGCTGAAAGACAACGCAGATATAAGAGTCAATGTTACATAGTTTTCTTTGTAGTTGACAATAGAAATTCAATCTCACTCAATTAAAATGAATCAAAATTCACATCACATATTGAAAGCCCATCTGAACTTGTTTACAGGAAGAATTAGACCCCCTGCAAGGTCACCAGCAGGTTGTTATCTCATCAAATCAGCTCTCACTTGGAAAAGAGAATCATGGGGAACTTACGGTCACCGATTAGGTATTGTTTGCTATATAGAGGGCGTAAGTAGCTGTAAGTAGTGCAGTGGGGCTTTAGTTACATTACATGATGATGAAAATAATTAATTGACAAATACTTAATAGTTACTGCAAATGCTCAGTGATTCTAAAATAAACAAACATAACAGCAAATCTCAAGTAGAGTTCTCCGTTATGTGCTACCTTTCAACTACACATGGTTACAAAAACAAAAAACAAATTATCAAACAATTTGCTTTGATATAAATTACTGAAAAGAAAGTGATGATTTTCAACCAGGCTGTTGTTTTATTTTGACGTTAGGGACGAACCAATCATGGTCACGAATAAAATTTGTTTATAGCTCGTTATGGAAGGCAAAAATATTTTCTGAAGATCATAATTGAGAGCTAGACTAATGGTGAGAGCAACCAGTGGCATGAATGGCCTGCCATACATGTAGTTAAGTCCAACTCAAAGTCGATCTTAGTCTTTGTGAAACACACACCTGAGGCATATCTCAATGGATTGCTTTTATCCTCCTCAAACGCCTTGCAATCTTTATTTCATCACAGCAATAGGCTGCAAAGCGTTTGGAAGATTTTGGAAGATTTTGGAAGATTTTGGAAGATAAAGAAGAAATAATATTAACAAGTTACCTGACTACTAAGGTCTTCTGTTGTGTAGGCATCCAGGAGGTCATATATCTCACCATCCTGACCTAGCACCGTGGCAAATACATAGTCAGCCGCCCCCATGGGTGAGTTTCGTCCAGCCTTGAAGGAGAAGCGGCCGGTCTCGGAGCTCTCAAACTCCCGGATGCACTTCAGAGGCCACTGTGCAACCAGGGACCTGGTACGCTGTATCAAAGAAAGAGAAAGTGATACTGGTAGCTGAAAAATGTGGATAACTTTACATTTGAAGAGTGAGAGAGAAAGAGAGAGTGAGGATGAGAGAGCGAGCAAGAGAGATAGAAAGAGAGAGCGAGAGTGACAGAGAGAGCCAGAGACAGAGAGAGCGAGAAAGAAACAGAGAGAGCGAGAGAGCGAGAAAGAAACAGAGAGAGCGAGAGAGAGAGAAACAGAGAGAGCGACAGAGAGAGAGAGACAGACAGAGACAGACAGAGACAGAGACAGAGAGACAGAGACAGAGACAGAGAAACAGAGAGAGCGAGAGAGACCTGGAAGGCAGCAGGATACATGCAAAACAAGAAATGTAACCCCATAAAGAAAATTCAGTGAAACCAACAACTCCCTTCATGATATAGCAATTTACAGAAGTCACATGCAAGCATCAAATACAAGCCAGAATAAACAAGATACATGTAAAAGTAGTGATTATTCAATGATGCAAAAACTACTAATCACATAATGCTATGACTTGTATAATGATGTTTAGTAGTATGGCATCCTAATAGTAAATGGGTTTCTATGGTGATCATCAAGAAGCTTTCATCCCACAAGAGTTGTTTTTGGTGAAAAATAATCTTAATCTTAAAACGTATCTGTTTAATTTGGCATATAATCAATTTTTCTGTCATTTTTGTTTGTTCTTTCTTATTTCTGTTCCTTTGTTAATAATCCAGATGCTTTTAGTCGATCTCTTTAATTTTTTCTTTTCTTTTTCCAAGTGCACCTTGAGCGTTTGATTGGATTTGGTGCCTTATAAATCTCATATCAAGGGTTGAATGACACAAAGACGTAACTCCATATTTTGCCAAAATGAGTATTTAATATCAAAATGTTCAGAAAAATGTGGGCTCTCCAGGAAACACAAAGACTTAACTCTACCCAACACCCCATTGAAGTCAATGGCTAGTGATACATAGACTTAATTCCTTAAGGCCCAAGTGCTCAGTGACATATAAACCACGTTTTCTCAAAATGGCCAAAATGGAGTTACGTCATTGTGTCAATGACCCATCAATATGTTATTATTATTATTAATACGAGCTATGTTGACCTACCTTGAGCGCAAGTGTGAGACCCCACTTTGATAGATGAAGCAGGCACTGGGAAGCCCTGGCACCAATTCGTCTCATCGACTCAGAGTCATCAGGAGAGACTTCAAAACACCTTCCTGTGAAGGAAAGGGGAGGGGAGGGGAGGAATGATAAAGGAGGGGGAGGAATGATAAAGGAGGTCATCAGGGATAAGAAGACTGTATTGTGAGGCATATTTCATTCAGCAATAGAAGAACCAAATACAATGTACATACAAGGTTGAAAAGTGCAATGGTTGCATTTCGAAAGACGAAGCAGCCACACCCTGAAGCCCTGGCACTACTCACTGATCCCAGATCATAAGGAGATATTTCAAAACACCTTTCTGTGAGGTGCCGAGGTTAATGAAACAATGTACTGTCAAATCTTATATAATGGTAAATGTATATTATGAACACATTTTTGTTACCCCTAAACCGTATCTCTCATTAAAAGCCTCAATCAACTCCATAAATATAACATGCCTACAAATACTGTTTTGTTCAGTTAGAAGTCTTCATGTGGGCTTAAAGGTGGGCTCCAAGTAGTACAATAAATTAGTGTATTAAATATCTTTAGCGCAGTACCCCGCATGACTGACCAATATTGTTTTCGTATTGCTCAGTCATCTGGGAACTTCATCTATCGATTAGCGAAACAAAGCCATATTTACTTAGGTAAGTCAAATTTTGTTTTTTTTCGCTAGTCAGTCTGGTATAGATAATAATAATAATATTGTATGTCTTTTTTTGTGTGTGATACAAGAATATATTGCTCTCGATATGACAATATTGGACTTGTCTCCGACTCGTTCAATATTGTCATACATTTAGCTCGAGCAATATATTCTTTTATTACATTCAAAGCCATCCAATATTATATAATTGTTTGTACATACCTGGGAAATCCGTTCTTAGGTTGGCCTGGATCTGCACGTAGAAGACCCAGAGGTCCATGACGGTCTGGCTGTCCGCTAAGAACCGCCATGTTGACCTGGAGGTCCTGACCTCAAAGATGTGCTGCTTGCCCGTCGGATCGTACTTCTTGTCTACCCTGTACCACGGCGATAACCTGAGGCTTGCTGGGAGGGTATTGAAGTTAGGGGGAGAGAGGGAGAGAGAGAGAGAGAGAGAGAGAGAGAGAGGGGAAGAGAGGGAGAGAGGGAAAGAGAGACAGAAAGAAATTGAAAGATATTTATTGACTATGTTTGTATTGAATTTGCATTATTTAACAATCATGCATGGTCCTAGACCTGCGTTATCAGTGTCTGTGACATGGTGTAATATTGAAGCCCTTTAAAAAAAATTGCGCTCCAAAATGATCATGAAGTGCCTCAAAAAAGTAAAAATCTTTGAGTGACCGGTTTTACCATACCGGTACTCATTTCCCCCCAATAGACTGTAGTGTTGTAAGAAACGTTAGGAAAACAGTTTTTGAAATTTTGATTTCCAATCATAAATATCTTGATAATCAGACAGGCGATCGGCTTGTAAAAGTCATGGGATTCCTGACTGACCTGAAGGTTTATAATTATGATTGCAGCATGAGCTAAATCCAGGATTTTTTTTCAGAATCTGAGGCAAAGATACCCAATCCCTTTAAAGCAAAAAATGATCAAAGTTCTCTTTCAGTAGCCATGTTGGGATGGGATCAAGTAAACAGGAAAATAAATAATAAACAAAACCCGCTTTAGACCTCCAATGTATTACTTAGACAATTGAAAGTGAGAGTGGTTATCTTTCTTTTGCTAATCTTCAAATTGAAAGATAAGCTCCAATGTCAAGAAAAATTATTTCCTTTCCTAATGATCTTTATCATATGACCTGTCACAAACATACCACATGATCTCAAGTCGTTCATTTCAATTTCATATCGAAATAGAAAAGAGGTGGCCCAATGTACACGGACTATTTATTTACAGACTGACGGACAAAATATACCCATTACAAGATATATTTGTAAAGCTGTTTTTAGGGCAATTATAACAATTATGTTTAAAGGGAAAGTTGAGTTTTGTTGCAGAGGGCGCTACACAGAATAATTTTTTGTGAGATAATGAAAAACTGAGTGTCAAATTTGAAAGAACATACAATTTAAATAACAAAATCATCTTTGTTTGATCAAAATCGGTTCAAAGACAGCTAAAATATCCATAACAAATTCTAATATTTGTGTACCACCACAAATATTTGATAATATGAAAAAGCCGATGAAAAAGCCGATGAAAAAGCCGTTGAAAAGGCCGTTGAAAAAACAAAATAGCGCCTTTCACATTGCATTTCAGCCAATGCCGATGTTGGCTTTTTCGTGTTGGTTATATTAAGCCCAACCAGACGGCCCATGTATCGTTATTATTAATTAATTAATTAATTTATAAACAGTCACCATATATTTTTGAAAGTGGAGCTGAATTGGTACGATTATATTGGCTAAATTTCACACATTTTGGAGTCTAAAATTACCTTCATAGCAATTTGAGGTCCTCAAAGCGCACTAGAAATGTCACAGATAAGAATAAGAGCAAAAGCCAATAAACATGCACTTTGAAGGCGATTGCGGTCTGAAAATAGAACTCAACTTTCCCTTTAAGACTTTTCTTTTGTTAGGAAATTTCTTATTGTGCACATTTTTCTCTTTATTCAATTTTAGGAAGACTGGCATGGCATGTGTCAATGCACATATAATTTTCTAAGTATATTCAAATCTTAACTGTATTATTTCTTTTATTGAAGTTCAATATTGTAAACTAACATATTTATTACATTTGAATACACTTTTCTTATTCACTTTTAACTTGTAAGTACAGAAACAAGTATATTATAATGATTGTGTACCTTTGTTTCCTCCAATATCCACCTTAATTTCTCTTAAGTTAACCCATCCGTTATACATTCATGGAATTTATTTTATTGTGCATATCAATAAATCATACAAGATCTTAATAATAGTGCATCATTGAACCAATAAATGCATTGTAGCTGCTATATTTACAATGGATATACAAATATTTGTTCATACATATAAACATGAACATGTTTAAACATGTTTAAACATGTCTTGTGTCACAAATGTTATTCAGAGACACCATACCTCGAGGTTTATGAAAGTTGCATGCCACATCCTTGTCAAAGACGGCCAACACAGCAACATCCTGATTATCTTCTGTTTCTTTTAGTAAAACAACGTAGCGTTTCTTCCAACTTGATGACGAACGATTCAGGAAATTCTTCTTCTTGGCATTTGCCTCTGGTTCAGTAGATTTCTTCAGCCAGCCCTATGTGAAAACAGAATGGCAGAACAGATACATGTAAATTATGACATTTAGTAAAGAAAGTCTCAATACAAATTGCTATTGCTGGATCTTTTCTTACATTGGGATCCCTATTGGCCTGCTGATTGTAAATCATGTTTCAGAATTTTAGTTGCTGGTTTTTCATCCATGAAATAGAAGAACTATATACCGGTATGCAATATGAACTTTGTTCCAAAAGAAGACATGCTATGCCTGGTTGAATCAAAACTTAGTTAAACTCAAGTCAATACTTTTCACATATTACATGTAGGTGGCAAAGAGGTGAAAGGGAGCAAGGGGGAGGGGGAGAGAGAAGGATAAATAGAAAGGGGATGGATAGATAGATAGAAAGATAGGTAAATGGATAGATGGAGGTAGAAAGAGAGAGAGGGACAGAGAAAGAGAGAGGAAAAAAGAGAGAGGGAAAAAGAGAGAGAAATAGAAAGAGAAAGAGAAAGAGAAAGAGAAAAAGAGAATGAGAATGAGAAAGAGGGAGGGAGAAAGAGAATTTTAGTTGCTAGTTTTTCATCCATGGAACAGAAGTAGTATGCAATATGACCTTTGTTCCCAAAAGAAGACATGTTACATGTATGCCTAATATAATTAAAACTCAGTTAAAGAGGTGGAAGAGAGAAAAGGAGAGAAAGAGAAAGAGAGAGAGAGAGAAGGATAAGTAGAAAGATAGATAGATAGATAGGTAGAGAGAAAGAGAGAAAGAGAGAACGAGAAAGAGAAAGAGAAAGAAAAAGAGAAAGAGAAAGAGAAAGAGAAAGAAAAAGAGAAAGAGAAAGAGAAAGAGAAAGAAAAAGAAAAAGAGAAAGAGAAAGAGAAAGAAAAAGAAAAAGAGAAAGAAAAAGAGAAAGAGAAAGGGAGAGGGAAAGATAGAAAGAGAAAGAGATAGAGAAAGTGATAGAGATATTCATACAGTATACATCATGTATACATGTACATGTAGTAACTTCTTCCAGGTGAACAGTACGGTATATTAAAGATAACACTTGCAAAGCTTGAGAAGCCCCGTGGTGAGCTCCTATTGACATTGCTACAGTTCAACAAATACTCTCAAAGAAAGAGGAATACCCCGATGAAAAGCATTTCTTTTCCAATGCTCACGGTGTCAAGAAATGTCGGAGAGACACAGAAGTGAAAATACCAAGGATTTATTCTTGAAGAACATATTTTACCAAACAATAGCTGATACAAGCTACACATGTACATGTATGAAGGACTTGTTCTACGTGTGCCATTTTAGAATGTCTCTAAACTCTTCATTTGCCTTACAATTTCAACCTTCCAACAAACTTTCAGACTGAAGTTATGTGATCAGGCAAACAAAAACAGAATAGACTTGACCAACCTGTTTTATATGCCTGTTGTACACTGTGGACCAATTAAATATGATGTTAAGTTTCATTGTTTTACTATGAACAATGCAATCCCATGTGCTTTATTATTAATTTTGTTGGGAATGGCAATAAATGAAATGAAATGAAATGAATATAGGTATGGGAAAAATGTTAAACTTTAAAAGTGAGAATCTTTCTTCTAAGTTTGCAACTTCGTCCAAACCTTTACAACTGCAGGTGAATTTGTTTAAAAAAGTTATTTACCTTGAAGTAAAAGCAACTTGGTTAGCATTTGCATGGTTCAAATTCACCCCTCTGACGTGGCGCCATAACTTCACAAATATATAAATAATCTTTGACGTCACAACTTTGATTTTTAATAAAATCCACTAATAATCCTCTGCCCAAGCTCATGGGAGGTTGGTATTGGTTCGATCGGAGCTCTTCGCGGACTGCGGGTTTAACATGTGTTTCACCGCACCTGAAAGTAATTATCCTAAATAACGCAGTTTGTTCACTTGTTTACTGCCTTTTATTCATTTTTGTACTACAATGTAAGTCTCAATCAAGGTTAATTCCGAAATTATCTGTAAATTGACCATCGGCATTGTTAGTAGGACGTCAGTTTGTGATCTCTTTCCTGCCTTTCCTGTTTATTGGAAGCATCAACGGTACAGGTCATGTAGTGAGTCAGTGGACCTACTCACACACAGTGAAAAAATGTTTTTTGCCCTGTTCACACATAGTATAAATACTATTTGTCTTAATTTTCATTTCTCCTTCTTCTTCTTCTTTATTAGGTGCTACTTCATGCAAACAAAGATTACATACTTCATTGTTTGGGGGTGTGCAGGTGGACCACTACACCAGGGTTCGTTTCCCCCCTTACATGTACATGTATACGATAATGGTAGTGCCGTGGGGTCTTAAAATGCAAAGGTGGTACCTCTCCTCTACACGGGGCCTCCATTTAACATCCTATCCGGGGGGACGGGTAGCCTCGTTGGTAACAGAGTGCTCCACTGACTTTTGTTGTTGCACACAGCCAATGTCTTTGGATCTTGGGGTATTCACTAAATAATACGCTATACAAGTGAAATTTGAATCATGATCAGAATTGCAATTTAAGTAATTAGAATTTGTGTTCACACACAAACGAGTGAAATTCTGAACGCTGTTCAGTCTTCCATATGTGAACTGCCCTAGTGTGGAATCTGTGGATGCATTGTTTCTAATAACTTTGGATTAACTACCGGTATTCAACAGATTCAGGATGGATACGGACGTGCATCCAGTCACACTGCCAAAAAAAACTTTTATCTGTACACCCTGTAAACGTGAAAGCAGGGAAACCAATCCTTTATAGCATCAGCTCCTGCTCTGTGAAATTATCTACACTTATAAATATGCAATATATATATATATCTTCTCTCAAAACTGTTAATGAAGCTCTGAATATACCTATCTTTTCTTGCAGAAGTGTTATTTTCTTCTTTGAATTTTAGTGCTAAACCAATTTTATAATGTAAAGCCCAAACAAAAAATTAACATTGCCTCAAATGGACCGTTGAAATTATCAGGCAATTTGGAGTTGGTTTAATAAACTTAATAATAATAATAATGTTTAAATTGTATCTATGCGCACAATAATGACAATTTAATTATGCTTGGGCTTTACATTATAAAATTGGTTTAATACAAACATAATTGAATTGTCATTATTATGTGCATACATGTAAGGTAGATACAATTTAAACATTATTATTATCGTTATCAAACAAACTCTGAATTGCCTGATCACTTTAATAGTCCATTAGAGGCAATGATAAATTTTTTGTTCAGTTTATTGCATATCCAAGGTCGGTCTTATCGGTTAAAAGAAAGCTATGGGTGTTAAATTTCCTTGCAGAGAGGGTATTGTTTTGTTTTGTTTTGTTTTTTGTTTTAAGTTCATGGAAAATTCATGTAAACATTAGAGTTACAGAAAACGTACTGGGTACAGTATGAAAACTGATTGAATGTAAACCTAAAAAAGAAGAGCTAAGATCATTTAATCTGCATGTACACTGTATGTAGTATGTACCGATACACTACTCTCCATTGTTTAATTTGTTTTATTGCTAGTGGTTAGTGGGTACAGTATATATAATTTTTATAGTTTATACCATCAAAATGTAATTACAACCTCCAAACTTCTCTCAAGATCCAATCACTAAAGAATTTATCAATCTTTGTACATTTCTGACCTTTATTTAATTTCTGCATTAATCCACCCTTTTCCATTCAAATATCATAATATAATGTTGCTACGGGTACCAGTAGTTAAAAAATAGTGCAAGGAAATGAAGGAAAACAAATTAACATCTTACCCAAACCATGGAGATATCTCCATGCCCAAACCAATCAGAGGCAGACACTTACATGGGCAATCCTTTCAGATCATCCAGGTCAGAAAGGTACAAGAATTCTTATTTCGTTGCATAATTAAAACAAGACACAAATTACACACTTCATTAATTACTAGGAAAAAGAGCAGAACTAAATGTACATGTAAGGTACATGAAGCTAAAGTTCTACATGTAGTCTGCTATGACCATCCTCTACCTCCAAAAAGCATATATACCCGGTATCATTGGAAGAACAATTTCAACATAAATATTTCACAAAAAGTTGACAAGTTTTATCTCTAAGTTTGAAGGTACATCATGACAAAATTTAAACTTAAATCTACATAAATTTTATGACCAAGGGTCCAAAATCTATATGCAAGTCCATACATGTAAGTTATGCATCCCTCAAATACATGCAATGCAACACCTGCATTGTGCCAAACTTCTGAGATGACTGTGCAAAAATAATATATCTCTAAGGTTTGTCCACAAATTTAAGACATGTTTGCACATTTCTTGTCATGATTAAATAACATGTTGTTTAAAATCAATGTGAAAGCTGCAAAGTCAAGATTAGCATACAGATCATATGGCATAGCTTTTGGAACCTTTAATTTTTTTAAACAATATTTTATACAGGACTAGAAAGTTAGAAACTAGACTAGAAACTGAGTTGAAATTATGCATTTCTGACATTTGTCAGTCTGAATTTTTTCCTCAAGTTTTGCCTTATTAGCTTGTAGTGTCACTGAATTTATACTACTACTTACTAACTTTACTTTAATACACAATGTTGTAGGGTAAGCCTGTTCATCGATCTATGATTCTTCCATGATTAATGCTACTTCACTACTGTCGCTACTGTTGTAAAATCGACATCAAATTGACAGAGGGCCATATTAAAGTTTGTCATGTAAATTCAATGTCAGTTCAATATCATCCGGAACACGTTGAAGGTATAAGTAAAGCTCTGTCACTCTGGTAAAAGATTGCCACATTTTTATCGAATTCATGACCAATTTCAAAGTGTGTTGGATGAGTAGAACCAGAAAGACGACTCCGCCAGCAAATGCTGCAGGGTGTTTGCAACGGTTGATGTTTACGGGAATGTGCGATCACATTCAAATTTGTGTTTTTATTTACATGGCTCTCCACACAGGCAAATGCATGCAAAGTTGAAGTACCGTATAGAGCTTGGTGATATTGAATTATTGAATATCATAAATCACCAAGCCTGTAAGGCTGTAACTCTCATGAAAACGTTTTACTCTTGTTTTCAATAATGATTGATTGCTAACCAAAGGCATTTGCCAAAGGCATTACAACAAAATTAGAGTCAAGTTAAATCTAACGTAACTTAGAATTAGAAATAGAATAATAGAATTTAGATCTCTGAATCTAGATGAGCAAATGATGAGCAGTCCTCTAGATCTAGATCTAGATGATTATAGAATTCTAGATCAAGATCTGACTTGATTATAAATATAAATTATAAAATTGATTATACCCACATTTCAAAACAGACAGTCACACGTACTTAAATACATGCATATGTCCAAGTTTATATGTAGTTCAAACCAAAAATACTTTATAAACACAACACACTTTGACTCATTTCCGGGGTTTGTTTTCATTTGCATGACCACACGGCTCAAGTACCATATCACACCGTACACGCAGCCCTACACTCTCGGCGAAGTCTCATGCAACGACAGCTTAAAATGACTAGCAGCTCCTCCCACTCAAACGGACATACATTTAACGCTTAATTTCACAGATCCCTATCATATCTAGCATACATAATGTAAATAATCCGTAGAAAATATATCATATTTACATAAAACAGATAGCTTAGAACATATTGATATGTTATTCAGAATATAAAATCTAGTGAAAATCACCTTGTAAATCACCTCCGGTTGGGCTGACGCCATTGTTTATGTTTAGCATGATGAACATAGACAATTTGATCTCATTGATTAATACTATGGTATCTTTGAAGTAGACACGCCTATGCGTTTATTCTACTTAACTAGTCCTTTCGCCAGAGCCCTCTTTCAGAAAGAATACTAAAAGAATTGCTTTATAAAAGCACAACTCAACAAAATGTAATATATATCTTGAATTTCTGACAATCAGGATATTTGGGACTTGCATTTAAGTTTTAGAATTGTGTTTAAAGGCAAATTTATAGAAGAAGGCCCTGAGAGAGGAGAAACAATGGAGGAGGAAGTAGAAAGATAATACAATTTTAAGAGAGAATAAATTACTCCCTTACCCCCCCCCCCCCCCCCCCCCC
>BEXV01000638.1:148187-159088 GCA_003118195.1 Hemicentrotus pulcherrimus | reverse complement strand
TATATATATATATATATATATATATATATATCTGTGTCTCTCGGTATCTCATTCTCTCTCTCCCTTCATCTCTCTCTCTCTCTCTCTCTCTCTCTCTCTCTTTATTCTTCTCTTCTTTCTCGATTTGAATATAATTGACTACACATCTTTTTCATAAGTCAGGTCAAACTGCTCCATAGTTTCTCATCTGGCAACTAGGTTTGGACAAGATTAGGATAAGGAAGAGTCTTTGCTTCAGGAATGGGCGAAACGAAGTCTTTATGTATGTAGTTTATATTTTTTATAAGACATAGGTAAGGACCGACATTGGTTGCAGTAGGACTCTAAAGGGTGGCGATGTGTTGACTGTGTTCTTTAGTGTCATGATCGGACTCGTTTTTAATTGATTTATTCAGTTATTTATCTATTTATGAAATGTACATATTTCTTTGTTTATGCATGGAGATGTCAGTTTAAATTGAAACTCACATCACCCTAGTTGTTCTATCTAAATATAATGTTGGTATGCATTTACTTATCTATTTGGATACTTATTCAATCTGTTTTATCTATCCATTCGAGTATCTATTTGATATGTATTTATCTATTGCCAATTAATATAGGTACGGTCCAACATTAGTTGCAGAAGGACGTCTGACTGGAGGCGATGTACTGACTGTCTTCTTCTGCGTCATGATCGGGGCTTTCTCCATTGGCAACATAACCCCATCGGTCACAGCCATCACCACCGCGAGAGGTGCAGCGGTGATTCTTTTCGAAATCATCGATGCCGTGAGTCCCATAGAAACCAGTATTTAGTTTTTAATATAGAGGAAGGGGAGGATTACGAATAATACCGGCTTATAATCTGTTGCTCCCAGATTGGGGTGGTAACAGTGTCACTTTTCCTAAAATGTATCCCCTTTTCCAAGGAAGTGGTAGCACCCCTTGCACTTCCTCTGTATACACTTCTGGGCTAAAGCCAGTGAAAAGATAGGTGCATCTCTATTAGCCCGAGTTTAGCTTGGGAGCTCGAGATACTTCCCCGATACCTTGTGACTGCTTTGAGCAGCCCATTGATGGATAAGGGTTCTGTATGCATGTAGCCTTTATTGTTTTGTATTGTCATATAAAGTCCAATTATAGTGCATTAAACAATGAAACATTACATAATATTGAATGGACATTTTGATATTCCATCTTTCACATTAATGTCAAGAAAAGCTTTTATTTCTCTCTAGCCAGTAGGCATTGAAATAACCCTAAGGATTACACCAGACTCCAGTCATCGACCCTTGCTTCAAAAAAGGGTTCACCCGACCAGAGATGACAAGAAAGTTAGATATTTCAATTAATTAATATGTTTTTTTCTTTTCATATTGCATTATATTACATCGTTAGATTATTTTTACATAGGCATTGCAATAACCCATATTTAAAACAAATTAATGTTAACATTCTTTGCACAATTGCACCAGACTCCAGTCATCGATGCTCGTTCCAAGAAGGGGGTCACCCCTCCAGAGATGACGGGGAACATCGACTTCCAAGGGGTGCGCTTCTCTTACCCCACCCGACCCGATGTACCGGTATTGAGAGGGGTAGATCTGAGCATTCGGAAGGGACAGACGGTGGCCTTGGTTGGGTCCAGTGGGTGTGGCAAGTCTACCACTATCAACCTGCTCCTCCGGTTCTATGATAAACTCTCTGGCAAGGTAGGATATCAAAGGGATTCGGTCCACGCTTGTGGTCAAAGTTTTGAAAGCTCTCTGTCAGTGCTTATTAAAGCAAAATGATAATATACTCTAACATGTTAAAAGAAATGATTAAGAAGAGCGTATTCAGTTTTTATTGGCTACGATCCGTTGCGCTTAGTTCTTTTTTTAGTTTGTAGATGTGGGTGTGTGAGTATGTGTGTAGTGGAGGGGGATACACAACGAGTATATGCGCAATTTACGGATCGGCCATGTTAGAGAAAATGTTAATAACATGGGGCAGATCAAAACTCATCCAAAGAGGGAGGATTAGGCAAAAATTACACTAGATCAGCCATTTTGTGGCCCTAGTCATAATCGTGTATAATAATTCGTTAGTTTCATATCATTTTGTTCCATGTGTATGTTTTTTCTGAAAGATCTTAATTGATGGTAATGAAATCACCGAGCTGAATCTCCGCTGGTTGAGGGAGAACATAGGTGTGGTGAGCCAGGAACCAATCCTCTTCAACTGCTCCATAGAAACCAACATCTCTTACGGACGAGATGGTATTACTAAGGAGGAGATCATCAAGGCAGCCAAGATGGCTAACGCCCATGACTTCATCTCTAAACTACCCAAGGTGAGCTCAACAAATATCGTCACATAAATAGTTCCTAGGACTACATCCAGACGTAAAGGCCTTTTCTTTTTCTTTCTTTTTTTTGTAATTTTAAGTTAAGTTTGATCATTATCTTGCAGTTTGGTAATCGTGCACAAAATTAACCTAGATATTATCTGGGAAATATCTTGGGTCAGACCACGAGTGTGTAAGTGTGTGTGTGTGGGGGGGGGGAGCAGCGGCCTTAATTGATTTGAAGTGATACGAATGAAGGAGTCCAACGATATAGGGGCTCGGAATTAGGATGGGAATGGGCTTGTCATGGTTGTTGACAGGTCTTCTTTTAAAGTTGTCTTCTTCATTATCCCACTTTCCCCTACCTCTCTCTCTCTCTCTCTCTCTTTCTCTGTCGCTTTCTCTCTCTCTCTCTCTCTCTCTCTCACTCTCGCCCTCTCACTAACTCTCTCTCTTTGTATATGTAAATCCATCTCTCTTTTCTCTCCCCCCCCCCTTTTTTTTTGTTCTCATTTTCACCATTCGATGTGGGAGGGGGTACTTATATGTGCATCCTGTAACCCTTGGATACGCCATAGCGTGAAGGTATTTGTACCATTCCTTTCTGCAGGGATATGATACGATGGTCGGTGAGCGTGGAGCCCAGCTGTCCGGTGGTCAGAAGCAGAGAGTAGCTATCGCCAGAGCTCTGGTCAGAAACCCATCTATCCTTCTATTGGACGAGGCTACCTCAGCCCTGGACCGAGAGAGTGAGAAGGTGGTACAACAAGCTTTGGATAAGGTATGCAGACTCGGGGAGGGGAGGGGTTGTGTGCTCGAGTGCACATTTTGAAAAGAGGGGGAATAACAGGGGGAATAACAGGAACAAAAGCCAGTCATGCAGCAGTCGCAAACAAGCGAACGATGGGAATCCTGGAAAATCAATAATTATAGTATTTTCCGAAATGATTATGTAGAATATCTTAAAGATAAACTTGAGTCCTGGTAAAAAAAAAAAAAAGGAAATGAATTCTCACAGAATCAAACGAAACTTACACTGAATGTTCAAGATTACAAATAAATGACATGTGCCGAACAATTTTGGAAGAAAATGTATACTGACTGAGTAATGAGCATAGAAATACAAGGAAATCAAGGTAGTACCAGCCCCGACACGTTGTGTGTTGTCCCATATATAGCTTTCTGTGTACAGTGCTTGTTACTTAACCAAGACTCGATCAGATTTATTATGATTTTGATGACTCCAGAACCTTGCAGTGCACACCAATACTTACATGCTTCACGATCAACTGTTTCTGATCCTTTCCACAACTTTTCTTTCACAATGCAATCGCATTACCAGTACTAAAGTTTATCTTTAAGTGTCAAAACGAATGATTTACCGAAAGGGTAACACAAAAACATCACAAATTAAAGAAAAGTGCATGCCGACGTAAAGTGCGGCCTATTGCCATCCTATTTTGGAAACTTAATTGTTCTGACATGAATGAATATCAAAACACTAAAAA
This sequence comes from Hemicentrotus pulcherrimus, assembly GCA_003118195.1. NCBI lineage: Eukaryota > Metazoa > Echinodermata > Echinoidea > Camarodonta > Strongylocentrotidae > Hemicentrotus > Hemicentrotus pulcherrimus. The sequence continues at coordinate 155,269 of BEXV01000638.1, read as the reverse complement.
AAAATATAGACATGTGACTTTGTATCTGTATTGAATTAGGAATATTTGGTGTGATTTCAGAGTTGCGCTCATATACTTTAATGAAAACCTATTGTTATTTCATTTCATCTGACCAATTAATAGCCTAGTCTTGATTTTGGCTGTAAATCGTCAAAGTTTAGAATAAACAATATAAGAGGTCGACATCTTTGACACAAAACTTTCATTTTCCAGGCCTCCGAGGGTCGCACAACCGTCGTGATCGCTCACCGTTTGACTACCATCAGGAATGCTGACATCATCTATGCCTTTAATGATGGGCAAGTCGCAGAGTTTGGGGATCACGCTGAGCTGATGAAGAGAGACGGGGTCTACAAGCAGCTTGTGACACTGCAGACTCTCGATGGGGCAGGTAGAGATACTATTTTTTCTTCTCCAAATCGTAATTACATGTATTGACAATCTGACCGTCATCAATTTATAACTGCACGCAACAGTAGTTGTTAGAATAGTTGCAAATCTTTTTGTTTCTATGATCAGTTCTTTACATAGGTTTGAAGCACGTTACCATAGGTTAGAAATTAGTTTTGGGCGCTAGGTTTGATGAATGTCGACTTATGAATAACGTACAAGTAACGTATGTGACCGTAACAATCGCATAACTTACCTACACCTTAGGGCTCGCGTATGAGCAATATGCTGGAATAAGTCGAAAACTTTGTATTATGCACACCATTTTTTGACGACCTCGCCGTAGAACAGCGTACTCTGAAGTTAAACAAAAATTACCCATATCTCATTCGACGTACGCCAGGGTATCCGCCAAATGTGTCATACGTTGGCATACGTTGACTTAATCGTCATGGTGTGACAGGGCCAAATATGGAAAATGGGCAATATGCGTTTTGATAATTTAATTATGAAATGATGCTTTTAATAGAAGGAGAATGGATAGAATATGTTGTAACATTATAATTTACACTCTTTTCATTGGACGTCGTCATGGACCTTAATGTCACCTCACCCTTTTAACAGGAGAACCTGCTGAGAACCTTAAAGAGAAGATGGCAAGCATCAGCTCGCCTTCCCGCCAAATGTCATGTGACACATCCAGAAAGATATCTCGAGAGATGTCCCGCCAAATCTCGAACGCTAGTAGCGGTAAAGGAAGTCAACTGGAAGAGGTAGTAATTCCATAATTGTATCATTTCATAATTGTTTTTTTTAAAAACCCGATTTCCAAGAGAGGCTGTTGATCAGCTGTTGATAGTTCTCTATAACTCTGTAAAAAGAACACAAGTTTCATTAAAATGTGTAAATAACGGCATGCATTATTTGTAAGTTCTATTACTAGTCGTAATATATAAATGAATGAGTGAGATGGTAAATCTAAGATGATAAATCTGATTAACTGAATGATTTAAAGATGAGAGCCATTACTTATTTCTATGAAAAAAATCCAGACGAGATGTATTCATGGTAAATATCTCCTTTAAGAGCATTTAAAGGGATAGTTGCACTAGTTCTGTTTTCAGACCTCAAATGCCTTCTAAGTGCATGGTTATTGCTCTTATTTATATCTATGACATTTATAGTGCCCTTTTAGAACCTTAAATTGCTATGAAGATAATTTTAGACCGCAAAATGTGTGAAATTTAGCCAATACGATCATACCAATTCAGTTCCACTTTTATAAAAAAAAACACGGTGACCGTTAATGTATTATTTAATTAAACATAATAATACATGTGCCGGCTAATTGTGGGTAATATAAGCAACACGAAAATGCCAACAAAAAACCAACATCAGCATTGGCTTGAAATACGACGTAAAAGGCGTTATTTCGTGTTTTTTTTTCAACGGTTTTTTTCAAATTTTTCAAAATATCTAATATTTGTGGTGGTACACAAGTATTAGAAATCGTTATATTTCAGCCGTCTCTGAACCGATTTTGATCAAACAAAGATGATTTTGTCATTTAAATATTATGTTCTTTCAAATTTGACACTCAGTTTTTCATTATCTCAGAACAAAATTATTTTGTGTAGCGCCCTCTGCAACAAAACTCAACTATCCCTTTAAGCCTGGATCACATCTTTTCTCACTGCACCTATCATTGGCCAACTTTATTTTACAGATTCCCAATCAAACATACACATTTTCCTTTTTCTTTATTTCCCGTTTGTATTAGTGTACATATGTTTCAATCATATTCATATAGATGTAGAATGCAGGAGGATTTTTATCATGTCTATATCAATAAGGGTTAGAATCAGATAGTTTATTCAGGCGTTTGATTCAGATGTCTATTCTAAAAGTAGTGTTTATACCCAAAACAGAACTTGAATATTATTTAATTCACCAATCTGGTTGACCAAGAGATATGTACCAACATCTCTTTATACATTTGATTCACGTGTAGGATGAAGAAATCGAGGAGGAAGAGGTGGACCGAGCTAGTTACATGGAGATCCTGAAGCTAAACAAACCCGAGTGGCCCTACATAGTTGTTGGGACCTTCTTCGCCGGTGTATTAGGAATTGCTTTGCCTGCATTTGCTATTCTCTTCAGTGAAGTCGTAGCGGTAAGCACACGCCCTGAAATTAGTTATCAAACATTAATATTTGCACTTACTGATGATGCTGCTTCAGCTGCTGGTGCTACTACTAGTAGTAGTACGACTTTTACCACTACAACTGATTCATTCACTTATTCTTCCTTTATAAGATACCTATTGTCCACTATAATTACCTATTTGCCATTGCTCTATCATCATCACTTCTAATGTACTTCTACAATGCATATCACCATGATCACTACCATGCAGTAGCATCACATTTAACATGTCACCTGCTATACTACGTAAATGTGTTACATCTTAATTCAAATCGAAATAAAATTAATTTAGTACTACTTCTTCTATGGGCCGCCACGCGTCCACTATCATTACCTGTACCACAACTACTAGAATCATCAGTCATCACCATTTTTTTATATTTTTATTACATGACTGGTAGGATAGCATGTGTATGCTTGTAAGTAAGCAGTCAGGGGGCCGACGGCTTTAAGTCCTCTCCAAGGGACTTGGTAGTTAGGATGAACGCCTTACCAAAGGGAGCTTGCGCATCGACTTGGTTACGAACCTGGGACTTCCCGGTTACTAGACAAATGCCACCACTATCACCACCACCGCCACACTTTCATCATCAACTTCATAGGATAGGGCCTACGACAACCATACCATGCACATCAACATGATTTCAGCTTCCGTGTATGCTACTTCTATTACTGCTACTACGTAAACGTGTTACATCTAAAGACAAGATCGCAATAAAAATCATTCTTCATGCAGGTGTTTAGTCTACCGCCGGACCAGATCAAAGAAGAGGCAACGTTCTGGGGTCTCATGTTCGTGGCCCTCGGTTGCGTCCTATTCGTTGCCCACAGTATGACTGGTATCTGTTTTGCTGTGTCCGGAGAGGACCTGACCCTACGACTCCGAAGAAAAGCATTCTGGACCATCCTAAGACAGGTAACCATTTAGGACACCACTAAAATTAAAATTAAATCAATTTTTGTTTTGAATGGAGACAAGGGAGGCCAAGTGCTTGGAAGCAGGAGAGAAATATTTTGCCAAAAGATGGTAAAAATAACCCGGAGTTTTATATACTAGGAATATACTTACGAGGTACATGTATAAAGATATTTCCCAACGTATACCAATAGAAGCAATGGTCCTAAAATGGGTGTTTTCTTCACATATTATTTTTTATCAATATCAATTTGGATTTGTCGGCAGAAGCGATCATCGGTTAAATGTCTATCTAGAAATTCCAAAGTACATAATCCACCTTGAATAGGAATGCAATTTCAACATTAAAAAGTCTTGTTAACCAAAATTCATGGAGTTTATTATTTTGAATATGTTACCCAGCTTTGCTCCGTCGCCTTGCAAATTGAATCGTTTGATTTTATTATTGTACGCCTTATACTTGTGTCGAGTCTGCTCAATCTTTCACAAAAGTATATTTCTCATGAATTAATGCTAAGATATTCGTGAAAGATAATTGTACTCCTTGGACATGATGGAAACTAAAAATTAAAACTGGTTGGACCCACTAATATTTTAAAATCATAATTAATTAGTATTTAATGGCATTAACTCGGTTTATTCTGTTTCAGGATATCACTTACTTCGATCAACCTTATCACAGCACTGGTGCACTGGCTACCAGACTCTCATCTGATGCCTCTAATGTCAAGGGGGTAACGTTTTCTTTGATAATTTTAGCCTTGGACGCTTTATTTTATTGACACATAAAAATTCATTGTTACCTCCATCAATTTTTTTCTGTCGCTAAAATTTGGATTTTGTTTTAGAGCCTTGTTGGAAGATTGGAAAAGAAAAACGTCTTTTGATTACCTCTTTCACCTTCCTCTGTTGGCAAATTTGGTCACATGCCTTAGATTAATAATGTAACTCTTGTGCTAAACTAAGACTTGTTCAAAAAAAAATTCCCGCTAAAAATGGGGCAAATCAAAATGTGTTTCTTCATCGAATTACAACAAAACTTTCAGCTCTGTTTATTTGAGCAGTGATATACATCGGACCAGCATAAATAAATTCATGGTACATTTTGATTTACACTTTCAATTTGCATTAATTGAAGAAGAAAAAAAAAAGCCTCTGGTATATCGATAATTCATAGCGACCCTACTTCTGGAAAGAGCATTAATCACTGATCCAACGTATTTTTATTTTAAAAAGTAGTATTTTTATGATTTGAGATTAAACTCACATAAGTATCGTTTATTTTTGCAGGCGACGGGAGTTCGCTTAAGCACCGTTTTACAGTCACTGGTGACGATGGCTGCTGCATTGGCTATAGGTTTCATCTTCGGCTGGCAGCTAGCCCTCCTCATCTTTGGTTGTCTTCCGTTGCTCTCGGCAATTGGAGCCATTCAGATGAAAGTGTTACAAGGAGCGCAGGCCAGAGACAGGGCTCTCATTGAAGAAAGTGGAAAGGTACGATGATGATAATGATGATGATGATGATAATGATGATGATGATGATATATTTAGGTGAGGATGGTGATGGTGATGATGATGTTGTTTTGATGGCGGTGCGTGACGAAGGTGGTGGTGTTGGTGATGATAATAATGATGAAGATGGCGACGATGATTATTATGAGGTGATGGTTTTGATAATGGGACGATATTAAGTATATTTTGATGACCAATTATTTACACCGCCCTGATAACAAGAAGTTGCCACCTCCATGATTATGATAGAGTATCAAAATGTCATAACTGGAAAGTTGATAATCGGACAGGAAATACACCAGCATACTGCTAAAAAAAAACGGCACCAATATGCCTGTAATGAAACTTCACGCTGTCCGTTTTATCAGGATATACAACACCTTTTGTGCAACATTTTCATACATGTATATCGTATAAAAAATGGACTTAATGGATTTATTTCATGAATAAGGTGATGTTCTATTACCCCTATGCTATTTGCAGATAGCTGCAGAATCGATCGAGAATGTACGTACCGTATCAGCCCTTAGTTTGGAAGATAGAATGATCATGAACTATGCAGAGAAGCTGGAACAACCGTACAAGTATGTTCACTTTATTTACCGTTTATGTCGATTATGTATCATTCCTTTAATCGTGTAATTTAGTTGTACCTTGGGAGACCAATGATATCTTACTGGCAACACATAGCAAGTTGAAAAGGAAAAGGCGCTATATCAAATGTCTTTTAGATTGGATTGGATTGGATTGTGTACATGCTTATTTACAATAGTGCTTCTGGCCCATGCTTCATCTCCAGTCAAGAAAGGATCGACAGTCAGAACTGATGTCTCACAAGGAATGATCTTCTTCATCTTATCCATCTACACTACATCATTTAGATTCATCGGTTCATACTCAAGATAACAATTTACCCTAGTATTACTTGCAACATTCATCCTTAAACAAGAAAAACTAGACTCATTGGCAAGAATGTTCCACCCTCTTACTTCCCCAGACAAGGGAAGATCAACAGTAATATGATAGGCTCGGGCTTCGGGCATCTTACAAGGAATGATCTTCTTAATTTATGCCGCGTCATTTTAGTTTCAGTGGTTACAGATTCAACATAGCAATTTATACCTTGCAAATTTTTAAAAAAATAGCCTTTAACACGAAAAAACCCCGGCCTACTGCAATTTTTTTAAACCCCTGCTTCTTCCATGTCTCCAGACAAGGAAAGATCAACAGTCAGATGATAGGCTTGGGCTTTGGTGTCTCCCAAGGAATGATCTTCTTCATCTATGCCGCATCATTCCGGCTCGGAGGGTATCTGGTGTCCATCGGCGAGATGAGTGGAGATGATGTTTTCAAGTGAGTTTGTGATGTGAGAGTAATGTAAACTCAATTCAGAGCGATATATTTATAGAGAAATATAGAAGGTTATAAAGTAGGGGTATGGTTTTAGAGTAATTATTTATTTGTAAGTGCGTGTGTGGGTGGGAGCGTGCAGCGAGCGTGAAAACCCTGATTTAATGTTGAAAAAGAAAGAAAATAAAAGATTTACAAAAACAAAAATTTGTTAAAAGGGTAACTCTATTTTGCGGCCTGGATAACTTATTTAGTATATTTTTCTTGAGTTGAGAATGTCAGCGGACATCCACTGAGTGAGTAGTGTGTATGTGTTGGGTAGGTGAGTATGTGTGTGGTGGGTGAGTATGTTTGTGTGAGTGAGGGGGGCAGGGAGGGGGCAGGATTGCTCCAGTAAAATTATCTCCAGATTTGTTTAGTTGTTTTTCTTTTGATATAAGTGAATAACATTTACAATTAACATATTATGTTTAGATATTTATACGTTTACTTTGTTGCCAAGTTATATACACTGCAAATAAGTTTGTGTTTAATTATGTTCATGTAAAATAATCGATATTGAACACCTTTATTTTATTCAATTGTATGTTATGGTTTCTTTTGCACATTTGGAGAAATAAAACAAAATTGTTATAAAAAAAGAAAAAAATTGTGCGTATATAGTGTAGATAGATTTACATGATTAAGGCAGATAAACAGATAAATGAAA
>BEXV01000638.1:77820-100840 GCA_003118195.1 Hemicentrotus pulcherrimus | reverse complement strand
CCCCCCCCCCCCCCCCCCCACCTGCGTACGCGCCTGGTCCCGGTCAACCCTACTACGTATATTGATAACATTGAGCGAGCCACTCAACTCAAGCCCCATCTTAATAGAACTTTTTCGATCTCATCCGAGCGACATGTGGAATAAGGCAAGAATGAGGCATTTGTTACGCGTTTAGTTCAGAACACGTTTGCGTCCTTTCTCATTTTTGTAGAATCACCCAAAAACGGCGATCGTAAACTCACAAAAAGGTGCGTTTTTGGATCGGCGATTCTAGGAAAGCACAAACGCACAATCATTTGTAAACGCGTTTAAATGGGGTCAACGTAGCATGGGCAGTGCAGACTCTGCACTGCTCTTCTCTGGCTCCTCCAGGCATGATTCTGTAGGAGCCAGAGAAGTGAGCATAAACAGTACACCGTGGAATTGCGATTACGATGAGCGTTTCAAATCGCTCATTCTGCATTCAAAATTGAGCATGAACGTACCCTAAATTGGAAGGGGGTAAATGTCGTCCTAATCGTCACCGCGACTTTATTTTCTAGTTAAGATGGTGCTAATAAGATACTGCTCTTGCATGACGTCACCTGAGGTCGGACATAGCCTTCCGGTCTTTGGACGCATCCATGACAATGGTTACTTTGCGACTGATCGGACAATGTACGACTGAACCTGCTGTATCTAAATAATCAATGATTACAGAATATCATTTTGATTTCCTGTCTCAGACAGAGTTGCGATTGATACAAATCGAACACAACCATCACATCTCCACTCGAGTTTCAAATCAATCACAACTCTTCGCTAAGATCATCTTAGACCATAATGTTGTAAGTTTGCGATTGGCTGGCGTACCTGCTACCGATCAGGCTGTCCGATTTGAACCATTTATCGTGCCACAGAATATTTCTCTGAATATCATTTTGACTGTCATTATTATGAGGTAGAAAAAAATAGTTCATTATTTTCGTTTTCATTAGCTATAATTCATGAGAGTAAACTTTCACTTCGAAGATTATCAAATATGAAAAGTCAGTTTCTCACTTCTCCTCTCCCTTAATGGTTCCGTTAGCGGCATCCTTTCCATTGGTCGCACCGTAGTTCCCATTCTTGAACTCGACCTCAGTGCCGTCGTCGAGGCCATTCGTATATCCGTTTTCCACCACCATCCCGGCAGACTTCGGCTTCTCTCCGGCTAATATCGTATTTTGTTCGGCTGCTCGTGCTTTCTGTTGGTGGAGCAATGGGGTGCGCTCAGGCGATTCACCTGTAAAAAAATAAAAAATGAAAACAAAATAATGACAACGATGATGAAATGATGATGGCGATTATGATGATGAATCATCATTGACAAATTCGTTGTAGTATCTATTACATAGTTACTTGAAGATTGAGCTGAGAATGAACTTGGAGGCATTGAAGAGACTCGTTAATAAAAATTAAAAAAATTACTGAATGGGGCATGATTAGTGTATTGTGTTATTGAACAAAGAACTTGACAATGTTTAATATGAAAATGTTATTAATGTTATTTCGTGATCAAAATGTACTAGATAACATATATAAAAACTACACATAGACCATCTCGCTCACCGAATATGAGTTGTAGCTTGCCAGAATATTAGTAATTTCAACATTCTTTCGGGGGGGGGGAGGAGCGCTGCCGCGCCAAGCCCTTTATTTGTTTATGGTCAAGACACGCCTCGTATATATGCTCACGATGGGTTTTGTCTAATGTACATTATGATAGTAGACCCTTGCATCTCTTGTAGATGGCGTCGCCTCGTATTGGCGGTTGGGTGAATAACTCGCAGATAGAGTGAACATTTCCGTTTGTGTCAACGATTTCTGAAATTTGATAGCATTCTAGCTTTAATGATCAGTGATCACGTCTTTAAAACTTAACTCACAAATTACAAACGTTATCATGTTGCACCATCGGCCTTTTATTTGACTGAGAAGACTCTTGATATCATTTAATATGCACGACATTCCAAAAGTCAAGTACATTTGTGAATGAGCAATACAACCTCATTCTCGTAAACACCTTGGTATATACAAGGTTATTTCGCAATAACAGGTTGCTTCAATGTCTTCCGTTTTTACCTTCTTTTCAATGATAATTACTTTTGTCAGTCCTATAATACCAATATCTTTAAAGTCGAACCTATACAGTCTATAGAGACGACAATCTTTGTTTGTTTTGTTTGTATGTTTGATTGAAGTTTTTTTTTGCGTTAATAAACAAAATACAAAATAATTGAACAAATACAGAAAAGTATGTTAACACATTTTCAGACATCACCAAATTATATTTAACCGCATGAAGAAAAGAAACATGTGGGAAATTAACATTTTACATTTAACAGAATTTGTTAAGGCAGCCATCATGAGCGAATTGCTTGATGTCAATGGCGACCATAAGCACGGTAGAAAAGGCGACATTAAGCAAACATATTTATGTAAAGAGGTCACGAGGGAGCAATGGGAGTGCATTTGCGTTGTGGTTGAAAGAGTTGTTTTACGGTGGTCCGTGGAGGCCACCTGCCTTTAAAGACCGCTTGTTGTGCCTCTATTGGAAGTATAACTTCATTAAGGAGATTTAAGAAGGGCAGTAATTAAAATGATAAGATACTTGAATTCAGAGCAGGGCTCGACTGCATAACTTGGCGTCGATGTTAACTTTGCCAATAGTGCTTACCTCCACGGAAAGCTTGATTTAATTTTCATTGGCTGTTGAGTGGTGTTGCCATGGTAGTTAATATTGATGGCAAAGTCACCATCAATGATAGGTTCTATGCAACATTTTACATTTAACAGAATGTGTTAACGCAGCCATCATGAGCGAGTTGCTTGATGTCAATGGCGACCACAAGCACGGTAGAATAACAAAGAATAACACGGTAGAATAACAAAGAATAACATAAGAGAAGGTGAAAGAAGGAAAAAAAAAGAATAACATAAGGAAAGACTGAAGAGAAAGTGAAAGAAGGAAAAAAAACAAAGAATAACATAAGGAAAATAGAGAGAGTATAATAGAATAATAAACGAAGAACAAAATAACAAGTGAAAGAAGGAGAAATTGAATAAGCGCGTGCGGGGGGAGGGGGGCATTACGTCATCGTGTAGAGAACGGGTGTCGACTTAAAACGAAAAGGATAATAAGGTAGTGAACAGGACGTGTGTCTGACGCCAATTCGCATCGTTAGAGGACGTGAACGCCGTCCTCGTCCACACAAACGAAAAGCCCATATTGATGGCAAAGTCACCATCAATGATAGGTTCTATGCAACGGGGCCCAGAATGATGACAACCATGTGTGAGATGGAAAGAATGTCGGAAAGGGGTGAAGAAATAAAGAAGACCGAGGAAAAGGAACAAAATAAACTAAGAATATAGAAGCTTGAGATTAATTTCAGAATTGATTTTATAGAATAATTATAGGACTAATTCTCAGAGTAGTGTATCAGACAAGATGAGCATAACTGGTTATACAAAGTACAAATTATTTAACCTGGTTTATCCATGGTGGTGGGTGCCGCCAAATTATCTGCAAGTTCATTTACTGAAGTATTACTTAGAATAATCCCAAATCACTTGTAGTCACAATTCCATGATCAAATGAAAGATATTGAATCCAAGGCGCACTAAATCGAAGCGGCTCGTAAGAGTATTCCACGGCCTCAGATAGAGCTTGGCTTTACCCTGTACTCCCCGTGTGTTGACTGTTCGAAATCACAACTCAATAAAGATATGAGAGAAGCTAGCCCCCGTGATTCTTTAGTACTGTTAGGCCTTCTTAAATCTTCGGGTTTCCACAAAAGAAATTCCCCCTAGACCTATATAAGACTCAAGGCACCTGTATCCTTCCACAGTAACTGCCAGGGCTTTGCATTAATTATCACTCGAAAGCACAACTCCATCTAAAAAGAAAGTAATGACCGTTTGATGACGTCACGCACGAAAATCACAGTATTCCACAGTATGCCTTCACCGAGTTTCTACAGTCTACAGAAGAAGTTAGCCTATTCAAGTTTCTGACCACCTTTATCACTACACAGCAACTGAGTTGTAGGTGCGTTTCTGTGGTTCGTATGTCACAGGAAAAAAAAATGTGACTAGAGGTATAATGTAAACAGAGTTAAGAATTCGTGCAAACAATTGACATAGCGAGTCCCGCACAATTAAATAGTCTTCTTGCGTCATCTAGTTTCGAATTGTCTGAGCGTTCCAGCTTATTAAGTGAAAGTTTAAATATCCTCATTCGTTTACGAGCATTTCATCACTTCCTTGCTGCGTGAATGCGAAATAATGTGGACTATTTTCGTCGTATTTAGACAATAACGGAAGAGCCGGATAATCAAAAAGCTATCGAGGGGAAGTGATAAAACAACCATTACACTATACGACACACATTATGACGTTCGATTAGGAGTTTCATATATTCACACGGCGTGGAGTAAATGATCGGTATCAAATTTGAATGAAGAAATCACTGTAGCAACCTGATTATAGATAGGTATACAATTTGAAAGGAAATTAACTGCATAGAGCCAGCATGCTCCTAGTGACCGAAACGAATTTTCTGAAACTCAAGACATTTCAAGAAGATTTGCGTCATCTTCTCAAAAGGCATAGGGCCTAGTCTAAATCGATATGGGACCGTTACAGTTACTATTTACATAATCGGAATACCAATATAGGCACCTGACATGGCCTATAATTGGCTTTTAAAATTGCCACTAAACTGATTGCTTGATCTGAGTCTTTGCGGTGGCATCATAGACTAGGCTATAGACCATCGAATAATCTAGGCCTATTTAAATGTATAGAATTTGTTTTCTCTAGTAACGAGGTATTCCATTATGGCCTGTTGAATGAACTACACTAGAAATCCAGTCTCACTATGAACATGACTGACAAAGAAAGCGGCCAAAATATACAGAATCTCAGGTAGACAAAGGAATATCCCTTCACTGCTTTTATGTAAAAATGTGTAGAACAGATGCATATTCACCTTTTTACATAATATCAGTTAAGGGATGTTCTTTTGTCTACCTGAGAAACTGTATATTTTGTCCGCTTTCTTTGTCCGTCATGTTCATAGTGTCTGCAAACAATACTTGGTGCTAGGTATATCACGCAAGCATTGGACAAGCTTTCGGGTTGGCAAGAATTACCTGTGTTTGAAAGGTATGCATANCAAATTAGATAAGTAACATGAGATCTCGAGGCAGTGTGAAAGAAAAAGGGAGTATAGGGCCTATCTTTAAAAGGACAAAAATAACCTAAAAAAGTGTTATCAGGGCATCATTCATTGTAATAAATACATATTAAGGAGCCTATACGTGTACATGAATAATTGGGCAATATCATAATTATCAACAACAAAAACGATATTAATAAAGGTGATGAAAACTCTTTCCCTAATAATGTTTCGTCTGTTTGGAGAAAGAAGCGCGTTTAATTGCTCATAATTAACCTATATAGGCTTAATGCCCTTCTGGCTCTGAACCGACCGTCGTGTATGCCTAAGGTATAAATGAATCGTCATTTCTTTAGAAGTCCTTTTAAACTTAGACATCTGGAGATTTTGGTCGATCGGCCAGGGAGCCGAGAGATGACCATGTCGCGTGGGAGGGAGGGTGTTGTGTGTGTGTGGGGGGGGGGCGTCGATCAATAATTTGACCCTATCATTCCTATCTGTTTCTCCTCTCCTCTATAGACAAAAGTAGAGGAATGGTACGCAATGATCGAGTTGGTTTGTTTGCTGCATATACATCTAATTATTCAAGCATGCCATATGGTAGCTAGCTTACTATAGGCCTAGCTGTTCAGTGGGTCTGCATCATTGTTGGCGTTATTGATAATATCTCTTGATCTCTGACTATCCTTTTCTCATCTTTTCTTCACCGACGCAATGATGCATAACGACATAATATTGATATATAATATAGACCTACATGTTCTTATCTCAAGAATATTACTTTTGACGTAGGTGAGAAAGCGAGAGAGGAGGGTGGGAAAGATACGTGTGTGTTTTTTGCCATTCCCAAAATTATTTAAGCTTCAAAAAGTGCGGTAACAGTCATGTATGATCACTACTGTGAGCGAATTTTACACTTGGGTTGCAGATAATACGATACTCTTCGCCGTGCATGGAGTTCAAAGGTCATGTTAGATATAGTTTGCAGATAACCGATACCATGTTCAATGTCAGACAAATGCAATGGAGAAGTGAGGCTATTACGGCTATTCAACAGGTGCGCGCAAAATCATCTAAAGTTGTTATGTAGGAATAGAATGGGTTCATGCAATGGGCGACGGTCGTGGGATTGCAGGTAAAAGAAAAAGAAAGAAAAAATCCGACTCCTATATCCTTCTCTTTTTTTTCTAGAATGAATATTTTTCGGAACCCTTGTCAAGTAGTTTGAAAATGTGAAAAGTGAGTGTCGTTATAGACTGCATGTGCATGGTGCTGAAAGTTGAAGTAAAATTGTACTTTGCAGTACTAGTAATAGCAGCATCAGTATTAGTAGATATATTGGTATGCGGTGGTATGCGGTACTGGTAGGACTTTTCTCACTTTTCTCACACTCGCATGATCTTCACTCCTGAATTTTGCAAGAAACACGTGAAACAGAAAAGAGCACACAAGACGCCATGAGTTCAGTTTCCTTTCTATAAGCTATGTGTAAAATTAGTTTATTTCTAAACATGATCTTCTAGAGTTAGAAAACACAGGCAAAAAAAAAAATAATAAAAAAAAAAATACCGACAAAATCTAGAGACAAATTCCACCTTGTAACTCGCAAGCTTTGCTATTTCGACCAAACGACTTATAAGTAAAATGAGAAGGGTCGTTAACTTCTTTAAGAACACTTTTTTTTTGTAGTTGAACCGTCCAGATAAACAACCAGTCCGGACGAATGCATAGACATAAGGGTCTAGACAGTGGTTGTTCCAAGGGGCAAAAAACTTGTAAAAACACGTTACTTCTACTTCTACGACGATACTCAGNGAAAAAAGAGATAGATCCTCACAAAAAACAGTTGTGGGGAATGGAAACACAAAACATGACATATATACATGGTCAGATGTTGTAGATAAATATGAGCAAAACATCTTGGTTGTAAAATTGCAGCAAGATTCACATATCTCCTTACATTTTCTTACAAAAAATAGGAAGAAAGAATTTTTGATATAAATGGAAAAAGGTGTGGTGATTGTGTCTTCCAAGAAGTAGTTCCCATTTCACATTACCATGATTTATTTTTTGTATTTTTCAAAAGTATGGCAAATTTACAGATACCAATTCTATTTATAAATATAAGACAACCTTTCTTCAATATACAAAGTAAGTTATAAATTTTCAATTGTTCTCTAACATTTGCATCAACATATTGATTAACTTGCAATATTATAAACAAAACAAAAAACATGAAAATGGACATTTCAGAATTGTCTTTGAATAAAATACCACTATTTACAAATACAGTTAGCATATAGCAGACATTACTCGATTCATTCCTTGAAAATAAATTACACATGAAAAGAAATCAACACAGAGATTGATTTCTTTTCTCTTCTTATATATAGAAAATGAGGAAATTCTGAATTTATCACATCGTCACATTCACAAATGGGCACATACTCTGAACTGGAACAAGACTTCGTTGACTATAAAAGAACTGCTCTGTGTTTTTGTCTCAAAATGGTAGACAAAATTATGGGAAACATTGCTCCAGCTCAAAGATTGCTCCACGGGTGAATGGGACAATTATTTACGTAAATATAAGCAGAAAAGAAAATTATACAAAATATGAACAGCTCTCAAATTGAGTTACATATATCGTCTTATAACTACAACAGCTACTTGCTACAGGTTGAATATGAAATGATAATGATGGAGAAACAAATGTAAAAAAATAGTCAGGGCATCAAAAATAGCACTAGAAAATGTTTACTTAAATACACAAATAGAGGAGACGAGATGCGAGTTTGCATCAATTATTATACAATGTAATTGACTGCAAGTAAATGCTTCACTTCATTTTTAAGGAGTGTGGCAATATCAACTCAATCAACAACATGATCAATGCTGTACATAGCCTGACAAATGACAAAATCTCATACAAAAACCACTTGTAAAATTTGGATTTTAAAAAATCACATAATCATCATGCCGGTCACTTTGAGTTAAAAAAACTCTCATGCTTATCGCATTGCCTGAAGAAATTATGAAATAATGACTTCACTTGGTACATCTAAAGTACATCTCCTTGGGCAGACACTAGCAATGTCCACACAGTTAAACAGCGCAATTCATTTTTCTACTGTCCCTGACATGATTGTCACTGTGTTCACACTTTCCAATAAGCATATTTTCCCAAAACCACAATGTATTCCACAAACCACAGTGTTAACATGATACCCATCCAGTTACATCATGGTATATGCATCACAAGCAGTTAGTACCCATGTCTGCAGCAAAAGAGTGAGATTATTTTAGGAATGTTCAATTTGCATATCGGTATGCCCAAGTTGACACACTGCTTTGCTTCAAATCTTTGCTCATAGACTAAACTCCATGTGATATTAAAGTGGACTAGTATGTATTGGGAGGCATTCTATAGAAATAGACAGAACTTTGATTGAATCTATAAATCCAGAATCTTTCACAATCTGTCAACGAAAGATGATATTGCATAAAACTTCTGCAGAATGCAAGAATGCAATTCTGTGATTCCATTACTTCAAGGAGAGAAACTTTTGCAAATCTACACTACCGTAATTGAAAAATTGATCGAACCAGCAGCTTTTCGCATGTGAAAGTTTTTACTGTACCCAAATTTTCCATCCATTACCAGTACCAACTTTGTAATATCTTCCTTGCCAGTACCGAGCAAGTTCCTTTTTTTAGACCTTAGACTCGATCAGGTACAGACCTAGTTGGCAGTAAGGGACTTTGGCACTTCCCTACTACACTATTCATCCCACTCCTGCCACCAAATTTGTCAAGGATACCAAACAAGGTGATCCAAAGCCAGAGCATCTATACTTGGCAGCTTGATGACTCTGTGCATCCCATTGGTCCTACATGGCATTGGCTCTATGTCCTGTTAACCAATCACCTACTGGAACTCGATGAATCAAGCAAGTATCGTGCCTTGGGGATTGGGGAATGAGAAGATCAGGAGTCCAAGTATTGATGTTTCACTGGATCCTTTCGATGCAGATGGCCAATCCGATGTTGGGTTGCTGGGCCTCAGCAACAGGACAAGCTCCACTTGAGGACCCATGAATGATTAACAACAACAAAAAAAAGATTTTATATCGCCCAATGTCTACCTTTAAGCAACATTAGATGTTACGCAAGGATCATTCAGTTACTAGTAACGAATTCTGCTATATGGTCTCCAACATCTACATGAGGCTAGGTGGCAGTACAACAGCTACAGGTGATTAGTGAAGCCAGATACCGGCTAATAACTGATAAAATTCCCCATTCATCTGGACTCATAGCTTCATAAGCATACCGGTATAGAACTTCCACTAATACATGTTTGAGACGATTTTCTTTTTCCTTTCTAGTATTATTTCCTTAGTTTTACTGTTTTTTGAAAGTAAATCTAACAATGTCCAGATCACAAGATGCTCAAGGAGGTTTAAAAAGCCTAGCAATTTAAAGGAAGGAATCAATGATAAAATGAAAGTATACAAGTATTTAAAAAGTATTGCTTCAAATATTTAATACTGTATTATTACTAATATACTGATGCCATAATATCATTAATGGTCGTCTTTTGTCATTTCGGCTATGCTACTGTTTTGATTGCAGTCAGGTCCATTGCAATGGTGGTGTCCCATCTAAGCCTTTGTGTTTTTGTCGCGCTGGTCACTATCAACATCAAGCAAGGTGAGCAGTTGTCATATCTTGGAACCTTTGATACTACTAAAAAAAAATCCTTATACCGGTAAGTATTAAAAGCAAATGTACATAGGATAAACAAGATTTTCTCATTTTACATTCTTAATCTACATTTTCAAATTGACTGAATTGAACACATCAAGACAAAAGACTGAATGCAAAATTACTGTACACAATGCATATCCAAGAACAGAACCGATTGCATTTTGGACCATAAGTTTATAGAACTTGCAGTGTTTCGCACTTCTCCAAAATGTCTTGCAGAAAAAATACTGTGTGGAATATTCAACTGAGATCCTCCCCAATGTATACAATCTACAATGAAATATTCTTCAGTGACCACCTGTTTATTATAAAGACCACATTTTGGGATTCTTTTGACAATTATTTCTCCTAGAAACCTGTACATAGTGACCAACTGCCTGTAAAGTATACTTTTCTTGTAACTCTGAAGTGGTCTTTTTAAACAGGTTTCATGGTTTATTTAATTTTTTAAAGGGAACGATTGGTCCTGATCACATCTTTTGATAGTCCCAGTATCTTCTGCCGATACATGTCAAGCAAAGAGACTGAATCACAAAACTAAGCCTTGGGTATTTTTTTTCATGATTCCAATCCAAAATATGACAAGAGGAAAAAGAAGTTAGAAGAGAGAAACAGAGATAGAGAGAGAGAGAGAGAGAGAAGGGGGGGGCAGGAGTGGGGATGGCACACATGATATTGTGCATTAGAAAAAAGGCAAAGGCATTTAGAAGAAGAAGAAAAAAAAAGAGAAGAATTAACAGCATGAAGAACCCTGGCAGAAATCCTGGCAAATTGCCAAGCAAGTAGAGATCTTGGCAGACTATACTGTTTGGTGGATCTGCGTGTTCTTTTATTTTTTCGTTGTAGAACAGTGCACACAAAATGTAGCCCTTTGTCTGACTCCAAGTGCATCAGGCAATGTATCGGCAAAGGCATGTAGGAACAACAGTTATAACTTGACTTTTGTAACGACAGGCCAACACTGGACAGCAGTGATTCCCGACTGCAAATGATCACTGTGAGCACAATGTGCAAATAATGCGATGATGACATTAAATATGACCTAGCACGTTGTACCATCTTGAAACTTCATAGGATAAAGCACATTGTAATCCTACAAGACAAAACTAAGTGACCGGAAGTGGTACTGCCATTTAATTGTCAAACCACAGTCTCCTTTTATCATACAGAAAGTGCACTTGCAAATCGTTTTTGAAAACATTGTCATGAAGCAATGTAAAGGGTCGCGATGAGAGGCCACACTACACCGTCAAATCATTTACTCGAGACCAATCTACTCCATATAATGACCAACCTTAAGTTTCGATTCAAGTATTCAACAATACGACTCTACGTAGAATAGCAAAACCTGCAGACGTAGAGCTCATTTCAGTGTTTCTTGTTCCCTATACTGTCCTCTTTTGGTTCTACACTCTTCAGGATGTATTCCCAACAAAGAAGGAAACAAGCAAGCAAAAATGTAGGCTTGCTGATCGTGTAGAAGGGCCTCTCATTGTGTCCCGTTAGGTTTGCTTCATAAACAATGTTTTAAAATATGATTTGTCCAAAAGGACAAGAGTATCCGAAAATTTATCTCATGGATATTCATCTTAAGGAAGATGCAATTTGATTACATTCCATGGTCAAGTTTAAAATTTTGTATTTGATAATCATCATGATTGCAAAGATTGTCATTGAAACATCATTGTCATTAAAACTGGCAAGGTCGAATATGTTATGTTCAAAAGTGAAGCAGACTTAGTGAAACAAAAAAGGTGAGATTATTAAAAATCTGTTGAGTTGTGACTGAAGATAACATCTACCGACATCATCCTTCATTAGCATACAATGTAGTTCT
This sequence comes from Hemicentrotus pulcherrimus, assembly GCA_003118195.1. Lineage (NCBI taxonomy): Eukaryota > Metazoa > Echinodermata > Echinoidea > Camarodonta > Strongylocentrotidae > Hemicentrotus > Hemicentrotus pulcherrimus. The sequence continues at coordinate 89,030 of BEXV01000638.1, read as the reverse complement.
TAAAACATGCACAAGCCCAATGAACAGTAAATCTTTACGATTTCCTTCAAAATCTGGATTCTTACAAGCAGAGTTCTTGCTGGTACACGACATACTTGTAGACCATGTATCAACATGCAAAAATGCTGTTGCCCTCTTAAATGCCTTCATGCAAGTATTACTCAATTTCTCTTCAAGTTTCATAAGGCTCTTCTCCTTCTTACAGCCCACACATGTCTCCCTATGGATTGTATACTATCTGTGAATTTAAAAAAAAAGAAGCTTTACAGTCACACATATTAAAATAAAAAAGAAGAAATACCAACCATATTACAATTCATTACTAGGGCAATGAGCTAAAAATAAATGGCTCATAGAAAGTTGTCTTTTGCTTGGAAAAACCTGGAAAAATACTACCGACGTAAACGTAGAATCTTACAAAACCATATGGACCCTTGATGGCTACCTGCTATGATCTTGTCTTTTAAAGGAAAGGTTCACGTCACAATGCTGATTAAATATGAACATCCTTACTCCATACTTAGGCAGACAAAGATTAAACCTTAGATTTAGTCAATTGATATACAGAGTGCCGAGAGCCTCCAGCATTTCATACAGATTACCGGTACTACCGGTACACAATTGTAACAAAATGAATAGCAAAATGTATCATTCCTCAAATGTATTTGAGTTACTGATTATCAAAATAAGATGAACATGATTTTGTTTACTCACTTATTAGCTTAGTTAGAGTATTTCTTAAGGAATGAAGAGGCTGGCAGTACCGGTAGTCTTTTCATAATTCAGTAAACAAACTCTTCCAAATTAGCAATGGTGTAAGCTGAGCTGAGCCGTTTTCTTCAAAATGTGAAATGGAACTTCAAAAAACCTTTGAAATTGATAATGATTTTGTTTAATAAGATGAAGACGGTAATCTTCATGGGTTCAGTAACCCTCTGGTACAGTGGCATCCAGAAACTTTCAGAAATGAGTTAAAAAGCAATACCAGGTATTCGGATTGCCAATTTAACACCAAATTTGCAAATTTCATAGTTTTTAGTTTAAATTTGTCCTGGATGACAATACCATAGTGATAGACCTTGCCTGCCTCTCATCAATGAACATTCCCTTTAAAAAGACCCGAGACCAGATCAACATGCACATTTATTCATTAAACAGTATTCTTTTATCTAACTGCAATATATTACTCTCATTGCCATTCAATCATTTTGGTCCACCATTCTGATGTCAATATCAAATTATTTTTCATTACAAAATAAGTCATTTACTATCTTTCCTCATCCAAAAATAAATCATTAAAGGCATCGTTCAGATATGATGTGGAGAACGGCTGCAAATAAGCCACACATATTTGTTTTAAAATGTGTAAGTGAACGGCAACTGTGCTTAATTAAAGAGAAGGTTGAGTTCTGGGAAGAGGTGAAAAACAATTTGTGAGCGTTATCATTCTTATTATGCAAGTGCGGAAGACCATCAGATAAGACATGTTCCCTGAAAAGCATGGCTCTTCAAATGCCTTCATTTTCTAAATATGTCATGTAACATCGTAAAACTCTGGGGTAGGTTTTTTACGCCACGTGTTCGTGTAGTCCCATATACATCTTTCTGTGTACAGTGTTTGTAACTTTACCAAATTTCTTATCATTTTGATGATTCCAGAACCTTGCAATACACACAAATTCTTATATGCTAGATGATCAACCTTTCTGGTCGATTCCACACCATTTCTTTCACAATGCAATCGCATGACCAGAACTCAACTTCATCTCTAAGGTCCTGCGGGTATTCACCGAGGTCTGTGTTATATGATACAGAAATGTGGAGTGTATTACACTTTATGCCATCATTATAACAAAATAACGCTGCAGTTTGACAGCATCATATCTGAACGAGGCTAATAAAAAAGAACAAACAATACAAGCAAAGAGTTAACTATCATTCGTTTAGGAACATGTAAATTACGACCCTCATACAGAGAATGACCAAACTTATCCATTTCAACCCTGCACTTTCAGTCAGCAACCTCTTCATGTTGCATCTTCAATTGAACCCCCTTTATGATTTTTTTGTGTTTAGAACTGGCAATCAGAAAATAGAAGATGATAATTTCAACTGCGCCTAGGGTTAAGTCATACTAAAATGGCTCTTCTCTAAATACTATTTCATCTGAATGGTTTGGTTTATACATAATCATGTTTTCAATTCTGTAAACCTTGGTAATTCTAAATTTCAACTTAAACTTCAGTACCATGAATAAAATACTGGAGTGTCCATTATTTTTTTCAGAATTACATGCATTTCTGACTACATTTGTATTTGCATACATGTATATATTCAACTTCAGAGATAAAATGCAACTTTGGAGATAAAATGCGGCTTTGGTGACATAAGACAATCTAAGAGAGAAAATAAGTTGGTTTAATTTGTATGATTTTGATAAATTTGAATCTTTAAAAAAATAAAAAAATACAAAGCCTTCTCTAGCATTGCATTGTACATATTTCCCAGGGCTATGGCATCAACGCCTTAACCACCTAATTACACTAATTAAGTTAAAACCTTCAATATTCTATTTCAGATGTCATGAAAGATGCCAAAGATATGCTTACAGCAGGGTTTGACGGTAACAGGTGCCCGCCCAGGACACACAAGCACCCAAAATCTAAGCCCCTTTCCACCACCACTTCTTTGTAAGGCTTATGCATACAGACTGTCAACAATTTCAGTCCTCACCCCCCTTCCCAAAAAGTTAATGTTGAGCATTGGTTACAGCCTTTAAGAAACTTACATCATTACATGCATCCAGTGCATTTGAAATATGAAATTTCACTGACTTTTGATCTATAAATGGCATTTGCTTCAATCATGGTAATTGTCAAATTTCTTTCTCTTTGATTGTTTATTCTTTAAGGCAATGGTTCTGATCTTCAGGGTACAAAGATCTAGAGGAGAAAAAAAAGCAACAAAATAATAAATATTTGTGACCACTAACCTATTTTCAGTATATACATCTGCATATCTCATTACGTACAAAATATTTGCTTCCAGGATTAGAATATTGATTGCTTTCGACTTTTGAGATAGAAAAATGATATCTAACCTTAGGAAAGAGATATACAATGCACCATGCTTTCTTTAATGTGTTAAGGTCAGTCAGTGCTTATAGTATAGTCCGATACCATTAAAAAGAACTTCACAGTCATTCAAAAGAGAAGTTCAAACTCAAGTTAAAGGCAACTGTTTTCTAGCAAAAAGAGTGTGCACTTATTACGAAAGGAAACCCTACGTCCCTTTCTATAGAAGAATCACTGAGAAGTTAAAAATCAGTGATACAACAATTCACTGAAGTTTCAAAACCTGAGATTTCATGATAGTCTTATTTAACAAACCCTTTACACAAATACACCTATCTAGAGATAATGACCGTTCAACCACCACTTGTTCTAGACAACAATATCAAAGAAAAGAAAAGACAATACTGACAAAAAAATTCTCTCCTATCCATACAGTGTCAGAGACAGAGACTCATATATTAATTTAAAAACTTCCACTTAAATAGTGGTATCTACAGCTCTAAATCGTTCACATGCATATTTTCATATAAATACAAATCTCTTTTTTCTTTCTTACAATATCATTTAAAAACCATATATCTATCATCGTAATTCAGATCATTCTTTGTATCACACTGGACTCTCTCGCTAAATCCTACACATGACTATTTGTTCTCGAAGGCCCGTCATTTTTAATGATGTTGTCAAGCAAATCTAACATGTCGGTGCTGCCTGATTGTTGTTGTTGTTGCTGTTGTTGTTGCTGCTGTTGCTGTTGGTTGTTGCTTTCTGGCATCATGGCCATTTGCATTTGCTGTGCATTGTTGCCAAATGTCTGGTTTGTTCCGCTCACAGCAGAACCGTTCTGCATGGCTGCTGCAATGGAGTTACCTTGAACAGGCTGTTGCATAGTGCCCTGCTGTTGTTGTTGCTGTTGAAGTTGCTGATGCTGCTGTTGCTGCTGTTGCGTTGGTTGCTGAGCTTGCTGTTGCTGGGACTGTGGTGGCTGACCTACAAATTGCTGCTGCGTCATAATGGAAGGGTTTGTATTCGTAGCATTGCTCATACCACCTTGAGAGGTGATATTCTGGAAAGTTCTCATGTTGGAGCCAGAGTCCATGACGTTTCTTTGAGGGAAGCGCGATTGCGTCGGGTACGACTGCTGCATCATGTTGTTACCTTGGAAGTTGTTTGTCTGTTGTTGCATCCGATGCTGCAAGAGCTGGTTTGTCGTCCACGGGCCAGGCACGTGCCTTTGCTGCTGGTACTGAGCCACCCCTGCCTGACCCATGTTGACAGCACCAGGGGGAACAGATCCCATGTTCATCTGGTTACCCATGGCTGCAGTTTGCTGCATGCTACGCATATTCTGCTGCATGATCTGACGTCGGATCTGTGGGGTTAGACGATGCATCATCCCCTGTTGCTGGGGTTGATGCTGGGTCATCCCCTGCATCATACCGGAATGGGTAGCGAGGTTACCTCCACTTGCAGCCATGCCGTTGTTCGGGTGGGCTTGCACACTCTGACCAGGCGTGATTGAGCGAATGTTTGGTTGCCCTGCCATGTGTGTCATCATACCTCCTTGCTGACCAAGCTGTTGTGGCATTCCTTGGTTGACAGGACCTTGGAATGCCATGGAGTTGCGGTGCGGTGTCTCATCATAACGAGGTGGAGGACGTCTAGGAATAAGCATCTGGTTGTTGCCCTGCTGCATGTTATGACTCTGCTGCGATGGCTGGACATACGAGTTGGCCACAAACTTTCTTTGCTCTGCATTGGTATTATAATGGGGTGGATTCTGCAACCTCTGGAGAATTTCAGGGCTAGCCATACGCTGTTGCTGCTGAGGACGCTGTACTAACTGGGAGGCCTGCCCGGACATCATGTTCCCTGCCTGGCCACTGGACAGGGCCATTGTCGGACTACGGTCCTGGATAAAGGATTGTAACATGCTTGGGAGTCTCCCCCCGGTAGACTGTCCTCGCATAGAGTTATTTGCAAATTGCGTAAGTTGGTCTGCACTTGACATGGAAGTGTTCATATTAGTAGTGAGCATTGGATTGGGCATCCTTGAATGTTGGCTCTGTTGGTTGTTGGCCATGCGGGGATTCTGCATAAACTGCCTGCTACTCAACTGCTGCTGCTGCTGCTGAGCAGTCAAGAAACTTCCCGGCTGCCCCGCTACACCGCTTTGTTGGCCCACAAATGACCCTCTCATTGAGGGATTCATCGCTGATGCTGCTGATGTAGCAGTGGCCTGCATTGAAGTTAGCTGGTTTACCTGGGGAACAATGTTTTGGGTACCAGTACTTACAGCTGTCTGCACATTGAGTCTGTGAGCCTGTGAGGCTTGGATTTGCTGGGGTTCTTGTTTGATCAATACATTCTTTCCTGTAGAGGGTTTAAATTCATGTATACTAGGCAAAGGCCCACCTTTTGGCAAAGCTTCAGTAGCTACAGTATTTGGAGGCCCCTCCATCATGGGGTCATATGAGTCTGAATTCTCACTTTTGGGGACCACTCCAGATTCTGCATTTTTGGAAGCGGTGTCAGGTTTCATATCACTTTGTTTATTTGGGTCCTGACTCCTAGGTGAATTAGTGGCTACGTCGGGCATTTCTCCAAGTTGCATACTCAAATTATTTTCCAGCCTGGCCAGCTCAGTCAAAAGATTTTCTGGGTTAAACTGACCGGATTTCATCATCTCTTCCAACTGTGTTCCATTGGGATCATCCAATAAACGCATGAAATCATCCTCGTTGCCGATATCGTTAAGCAAGTCAAGCCCCTCGACGCCATCTGCCACGGACGCGCCCTCAGGCATCTGGTTGTTGACGCCATTGTCAGTAGGCTGTGCCTGGTGGTTGGCCCCCATCCTATTGAGATCTTGTTGCTGGACGTACTGGTTCGGTGTGGGCACCTGTCCTGGTAGCTGCTGCTTGCTGTCAATACATGGCTTCTTAGCTGGTGATGCATCCCCTCTCACACCACTGCTTGAACTGCTTGCCTCTAGACTCAGAGCACTGGTTCGGTTGATCGCCTCTGTCGTCCCCGTCCGATTGGGAGAATCGGGATTGGGCCGTTTCCGATCCACCGCCTTTTTCTGAAATAGAATTAAAATATGAGAACAGTAAGTGTAATGCCTCAAAATTGTGTCAGGGTTGAGAAATAGTGAATGCTTTTAAGGGACTCAATGTATTAACATGTCTTCAATGTAATCACATGAGCACTGGGAATTTTATGTTTACAATCTCCTATTTTTGCCTTCAAGTTTATTAACAGTACGGTATTCATTATTTTGTTATGAGAGCTAGTATTTTGGTTTCATTACCATAAAAGTGAGATTTTTATCAAAGTGATTTCCATATACGTTATTCATATATTCTGCTGTAACTATTCTGAAGACAATAATCTAAGTATGCCCAAAGGATTAATAGTGGTCAATGGCATCCTGGCAAGGACTAATTTTGTGTCCTGGCACTTGAGGGTAAAGAGCTCCCTCTAACAGGCATTTATCCAGTTTTTGAAGAAGTCAAGTCATTTCCTGTTATGAACAGTACATGTTACTTCCTTTGAAAGAAGACCAAGGGAAAAAAATTGGAAGAAAGAAACTTTGTGTCATACGCAGCCAGGTCACATGACAAGGATTTATCTACTACTTAGCACAGCAAAATGGCCAATTGTTGATTCTTGAAGAAATAATCTGTGCCCTTGCACTGATTTTAAAATGAAAGTTGTGACTAATATCATAGCTACTTAATGTTTCAAGCTTTCTTAAGTGGTCATCTAGAACTTGTACAAATGCCAATTTCACAAGATGAAATTTTAGAGAAAGAGAGAGAAAGAGAAAAACGGATGCAGAGCCTGAAGTGATTTACTTGCCAATCTAGAAAACTACAAGATGAAATTGTTGCTCTGTGCAAGCATGGAATTGGCTTCAAATTTATAAGTTCCGTAAAATAGTAAACTCTCTTTAGATTGCCTTTAAAACAAATTTAACCTTTTGAATTTGAAATTAGCCTACAAAAAAAATGGTTACAACACGAACAGATACTTGTATCCCATGGGGCAAATGCACGATTGGTACTACATTGTATGGAAACATAATATTTTTGTTCTGTTACAGACTTGGAATTAAGTTTATAGAGAAGCCATGACCCTAAACCTAACTCTATAAATGACCCGTAACCCTGTATTACATGATTATAAACTCAACAAGGATCATTAGAGTGTATAGGACTATTACATATGACAAAGAGGGGGTAGGACTAATAGCGTCACTGTGTACTACTACATGTAGGAGCAACCAGGTGTAATGAAAACAAATAAAGGTAAGGTCTGCATGAAAATTCATTACAATTATGGGAAATAATGATTAGCAATGTCATGTTTAGTGAATTAACAAGATGCATGACAACCAGAAACATACAGAAAAACTTTCAATAGCAATGATTTTGGGAATTTGAAAACAATTGTTAATATGGATTGCACAATTCATTGCGTTGTCATTTCAAAAGATCCCACAAACTTGTGCAGGATACAGCACTTCAAGTACAGACAAGTTTTTTCAAAAAATCATGATGAATTAATGACAAGTCAAGATTAGTAATGAATAAAACAGCTTTTCCTCTTCAAAATGGCAATATTGACATTCCTTGATTGGTTTAACAATCATGTAAGCCTAGAAATGTATGAATTACCCTACTTTAGCAATTTTTATGAAATATTATTGACACATTCTATGAAGTTGTAAATATGTTGCCAATTTAGTACCAAGGTCTTTATGAACTCATAAGGGCATAATAGTGAGGGAACACCCTGAATTATATAGTATAGAGAATATGTAAAAGGTGTTGGTGTCGTTGTCTTACTGTGACAACCGATATATGAAAATGTAAATGAGACCATAATTTAAAGTACCATTACTCTTTTTGCTACTGAATGTTGTATGATTATATTTTTCTGTAGATATTGAAAAATAATGTGTCACCTTAATTTCCCTCTCGTAAATACAGGTGTACATGAAAATTAAGAAGACCTAAAACAACAGACTTGCATTGTCGATACATGTACGATGTAACCTGAATGTAAACATGTTCATGTAGCTCATATACTGACAAAATATATTACTCAACTTCCTTTTTTTCAAGATATAGCAAATTTTTAGGATTAAAAAGGATTTATAACTGTAATTTTCTTTATTCTGGAACCCCTAAAACATAACCCTCCAAAACAGGGGTGTTTTTGGCAAACATTGAAAAACACCATCAAATCTAAGTAGTACATGATATCACCAAAAATCTGAAACAGCACAGTAAAGTACACACACGCTGTAGTTCTTGCCTGTGTACTAACTACTGCTGGCAGGGAAGTACATTGAAACTACATTGCAACCTCCCCGCTGCATACAAACATGTATGGTAGTATACAGTGAGCGAGCTAGCTCTCCGTGTACACAAAATCAAGCTGTGGAGCTCACACACATGTAGGATGAGTTTCAACTCACAGACAATAAACTTTGTAGGGTCAGGCTAATTTATGAATACGCATGACCATGAACTACTATGTAGGGCGAGCAGTACAGTGTGAGTATGTTCACTCCACTTCTCTCTCTCTCTCTCTACATATCTTCCCTCTTTCTCTTTATAAATATCCCTTAATCTAACAATTTTGTTTCTGCTTTTCTATTCCATTATCATGTTTCTCTAACAAGTTATTCAATTTTTCATTTTCTTTGGTCTTGTTAGTTTGTAGTACGGTAACCATTGTAGCGGTCAAAGAACCCAGTTTTTTCTAATTATCCACTGCTTCACATTGACTCTCTGATTTTCTTCAGTCAAGTGTTATCTTCTCTTATTAGCACATGAAATGTTTACCCTTCAAGCTAAGTTCTTCAATAAGTCTTTAGAGGATCAGCTACAATTTAAACAAAGATCCACCAATTATGCCAGGAATAATGAAGCCCTTGAACTCACATTATTTTCTAATTGTGCTCCTTTCTACATGTACATGTATAAACTGTAGATCTGCATTCTACATTTATGCAGTGAAAAAAATACATGGGGGCTCCGGCAAATTAGACCCCGAAATGCCAAGAAGAGCCCCCCAAAATTTGCATAGAGTTCAATGCAAAACAAATTAAAGAGTGTTATTTTTATGCAAGCAAGGTTGAAAAGTAGCCCCCCAATTTTTTAAAATAATTTTTGCCCTGCATTCATGTAAAGTAAGGTATGAACTTGTCTGCTTTCTTTAATGTGCCTGTTTTGATTTGATGGTACTTCCATTATCAAATAATGCTACATGTTTATTCTCCATCTCCCTCCCTGTGATTCTCTCTCTCTCTCTCCCTCGACCCTGTCTAGAATTGTCCGCCCCCTGAGATTAAGATGACTTAAAACCAAGCAGAAATAATAACAGCCACAATTATATATTAATTGACAATAATTAGAGAAATTAATTATGTACCAGGACAAGCAAATTCAGAAAGAGTAATATAGTGAAGAAACCAAATAAAATCATAATTATCCTTGCTTATATAGCGCCTAACACGTCCTGTGACTGAGTTTGAATTGACTAAAAAGAAATAACTGCAATTATCAGATTAGCTTCTCTCAATGANCCAGTGAAACTGTTGTCTTGTTCCTTGTTCTAACTCCCTCTCTTCCCCTACAAATTTCCTCATGACCAACAGAGTCAACGTACTACAGAAGGCCTACATATATTTAATATACTACACCCTACAAGATTCGTCTTGCAAGAGCGGTCAGGGTCAGTTAGTGAAGGCGTCACGTCACAATCCTTGCCATAACTATACCTTCTTCAAATTTGGATATGTTCTACAGGGTAGAGAAGACCTTCCTCACAGGCCTATAAGGGTTAATGATGGTCTTCTGCCAAACCAGGCATGGTGGTCTTGACATGTCATCCAGGCCTATTGTTTTCTGATCCCTGTCACTGAATGGAGTATTCTGGCAAATACATGTATACCAATACCAGAACAATACTGATCACATGTAGAAATTTCTTGATCAAAGTTTAAGTTCCAATTATCATTACCTTAGCCTATACCTTGATGAACACCTACAATGTACATATAATTGGGAACATGTATCAGAGTTTTATCCTAGCGCTTTTAAAAGTTACCTACAGATGTTGTAACAATCAAGTAAATAAAGGCCCATGTGTCAAGTCATGTCAAACTCAATTTCCTTAAACACTAACTATATTACACTCTTTTACACAAAAGTGAGCAATTGATTTTGCAAAGTCATGTCGATTACAAATTATGTCTGAGCTAATGATTACATAATTAATAGATGACTAACAAAATTGGCATGCTAATGTACATGTACTGGTTCATGTATACATGTACATGTATGTATGTACGTCCTAGTACATACCCACAAAGGACATGTTTATATTTCAATATTTGGAGGCAATGTCTTGGCTTCTAGGAGAGAATGAATGAAAGAGCTCCCTCTCTGTTAAGGAGCAGCAAAACTGTGTTGCTAGTGCTACAAAGTACAATCAATCAGATACATGGACAAAGGACAATAACTTGAAAGTTTCTGATTAAAACAAATGTATAAATAAATAAAAAAAGATGGGTAATTGATGTCTTGCCAATACCCAGAAATTTGATATGTCTACTGTGCCAATGCCACAGGACAAATGTCATCATGACACTCCTTCCCCCAAAATTTGTTTTGTTTTTGTAAAAGGGTCACATGCATGATATCTACAATCTCCCAAAATACATGATTAAGGATGCATAATGCAAACACATGGGACTATCTATCAACCCCAAAAGTAGATGCAATACTGATATTTTTACATTGACCTTGAATGAACATTGTGCAATGTGCTATTCGGTGCCAAATAATGCAGTATATCTAAGAAGAAAAATGCTAGAATTTACTACCGGTATGCACTATGGACTTGTAAGATTGTAGTCAGGAAAAGACAGAACACTGAATTTAAACTTCCTTTGAGAAACTAATCGGCTTACCTACATAAATTCTAAAAATTGTATCATAACTGTTACCTTGTACATGGCTGGGACAACAAGTTTGCATTTTTCTGGTGGTATACATATATGAAAGTTGATTGGTTGATTAAAACCTGCCTTTAAGTATAATGTCAAGACTTGGAAAA